>APFE031729533.1:14362-26229 GCA_000404065.3 Pinus taeda | reverse complement strand
AAGCCTTTGATGCCACAACATGGTCTTCTCTCCAGAGACCACTATATTTTCTGCTCCACTTTCAGGAACCACAAAACTGTTGCACCCATCAACAACAGTGATACCTTGTAGCTTGTACAGAGTTCCAATCTGAACTTCCACATCAATACCAATGCTCTCCAAACCATCTTGCAGGGATCCTTCTCAAACACTATTTTTTACACCTGCATCATCTAGCTTGCTTACAAAAATCAGATTTCTAGCCAATGCAGGAATATGGAGAACACCCGGAAGTGTTCTGACCCTTCCACCTTGCAACTTCAACTTTACTTTTCCATGACCAATGATTCTGGCCTTCCTATCATCCCCTAAGAATACATCACCACCATCGTATTTCTCATACTCGCAGAACCACTCTCTATGGGGTGTGAAGTGAAAGGATGCACCTGAGTCAATCAACCATGCCTCATGATCTACATGTGTACATGAAGAAGCCAAGTAAACATCGCCACCTTCATCTGAGGTGGTTTTTGCCTCTGCAAAAGGAGAATCATTAGATCCCTTTCCTTTATCAGGAACTTTAGATTTACAGTCCCTTTTGTAGTGCCCTTCCTTTCTGCATTTCTAGAACACCACCTTACATGCTTTCATGGAGATTTAGATCTCCCTCTAGATTTATATCTCCCACTTGATGACTTATTTTTATTTCTGCTCTGGGACCGTCCTTGTATAGACAAGGCATCACCATTCTGGCTCTCCATATTTTTCCGTCTCATCTCCTCTGTCAACAAGGATAAGACAGAGAAGGTGAAGGTCCTTTATGAAGAAAGGAACAACACACTACAAGGAGAAAGTTCCAAGCCTCCCAATGGAGAAGGCTCTTTAGGAGGAGTAATGGAAAATAAGATAAAGGAAAAGGAGGTAATGGGAATGGAGGAAAAACTCCACCATATCAACCATATTCTTCATCTTCTTCTTCGAAAGCATCTTAACACTTTTCCATATCACCGTAACTCATACTCATCATCATTCTTTAAAAGGGGTTGGTAAATCACCTTTTCTGAAGCTTTTTGTTAAATTCGAGTTGCCTATGTACAATGGAAAAGTTAATGCAGAGAAGGCGGATAACTAGATTTCTTAGTTGGAGATGTATTGTAGAATTTAGAACCTTCAAGAGGATGATATCAAAATTCAGTTGGCTTCATTGAGATTGGAGGGTGCAACACTTATATGGTGGGAAGCAAGGACGCAAGATGAGATCAACAAACATGGTAAGATCGCTATTTATTGGTTTGATTTCATTGCTGCTATAAAAAGATAGTTCTACCCTTTATCTCATATGAAAAGGGCATTATGAATTGGAAAATTTTCAAATAGTTGAAAGGTCAAAAATGTGCAAGAGTATACTCAAGACTTTAGGAAAAGAGCTCTTATGCTAGGAGTAGACTTACAGTCACAAAATACCTTGTTGAAATACATAGGAGGGTTACATAGCTATCTTCGACATATTATTCTTATGTTCAATCTCACGAATCTTGATGAGGTTTGTGTTCAAGCTACACACTTCAAAGAAAGAGGGAAAAATATATATGAAGATGGTAAGAAGAAGCCATTTCAGAGTGTTGAAATGGAGAAGAAGTTTAAAGGAAAGAAGAAGAAAAATTCTTATCTTAAGAAAGAAGGGGAGAAACCCATGTGTAAGAATTGTTCTAAGGACATGATGAAGCACATTGTTAGAAGCTTCATATAGAATTATGACTGAATAAATTCAACAATGAAGGGAAACAGAAGACCAATGTTGTTGCACAACAAGACTTGGGTTCAGAGTCACGAGATGAAACAAAAATCACATCCACAGTCACCAAAGGAAAAGCCATGGAAAAAGAAAGAAAATAGGTCAGTAAAGAGGCAGTTGTAGCAAGTTCCGGTGTAGCAAATAATACCCACAACATTGCAAATAAGGAAGAATAGAGTTATTCCGTATCCGAGTCATTTCCAAACATATGAAAATCAATACGTTGTTTGACAGTGGATCATAGGCCAACTTAATTTCTGCGGATTTGGTTAAGAAAATGAATCTGGAAACCATGCCCCATCACAAACCTTATCCGTTGGGATGGATAACGAAGGATTTTAATTTACAGGTCACACAAAAATGTATTTGCAGGTTTGCAATCACCGCTAATTTCATTGATGAAGTTGAATTAGACGTTGTGCCATTAGATACCTCAGGAATTATGTTGGGAAATTTGTATTTGTATGATAGGGAGGCTATTTTTCATAGATTTGAGAAAAAATACCATTTGTTCAAAAATGGAGTGGAGTACACTATGAGAGGCCATCATAGGAAACTTAATTTGTCTTTGGCAAGCACGGTTGAAATGAAACGACAGGTTAATTCCACCAAGAGTCTCGTGCTCCTCATGATTAAGCAGAAAAATGACATGGAGGAGGAATCCTTTGCAGGCTATGATGTGAAGCTGAAAGCTGAATTGGTTGATGTGGTCAATCAATATGGAGACATGTTTCAATAACCAAAGGGATTGCCACCAAAAAGAGGAATTCAACATGCAATTTAGCTATAGCAGGACTATGCACTCCCAAACATTGATATGTATCGAATGTTAATTTTGGAAAGTTTAGAAATTAAAAAACAAGTCCAAGAATTGTTATATAAAGGAGTAATTTGTTCTTCTACTTTGCCATGTGGTTCACCAATAGTTTTGGTAGCCAAGAAATATGGAACCTGGTGCATGTGTGTAGATTATCAAGCTTTGAATAATATTACAATAAAGAATCGATACCCACTGCCGATAATAGATGATTTTCTAGATTAGTTGTAAAATGCAAAGTATTTCACTGAATTAGACTTGAGAAGTGGATATCATCAAATTACAATAGATGAGGAGGACATATGGAAGACTGCATTTAAAACCAAACAGGGATTTTTTGAGTGGTTGGTTATGCCTTTTGGTCTTTGCAATGCTCCAGCTACATTTATGAGAGTTATGAATGATATTTTAAGATCATTTCTTGATGAGTTTGTAATTGTCCATTTTGATGATATTTTGATATTCAGAAAATCAAGAGAAGAGCATGTCAAGCATGTTAGGAAAGTGTTGGATGTCTTGAGAAAAGAATAGTTATTTCTGAATATGTCTAAATGTGAATTCGGGAAAGCTTCTTTATTGTATTTTTGCCACATAGTTGGAGGAGGTGAGTTGAAGATTGACCCCTCTAAAGTTTTGGTCATTTTGAATTGGCCAATACCCAAATTAGTCATAGAAGTAAGTTGTTTTTTAGGAGAAGCACAGTATTAGAGGAAGTTCATTGTCAATTTATCCTCCATAGCAACTACACTACATGCATTGTCTGTCGTGAAGGTTGTCTTCCAGTGGGGAGGCAAACAACAAAAAACATTTGATGCTTTGAAACAAAATATCAGTTCAACCCCAATTTTGGCATTGTCGGATTTGAAACAATAATTTGAAATAAAAATAGATGCAAGTGGTGCAGTTCTTTTACAGCATGGTAAGCCCATTTCATTTCATTCTAAAATTTTTGATGGTGTTGTTATTAATTATCCTACGTATGATAAAGATATTTACACATTGGTACAAATTGTGAAGAAATGGAAGCATTATGTGATGGGAAAATAAACCATTATTCACATCGATCATCAACCTCTGTAATATCTTCAATCTCAAACCAAATTGCAACAATCAAGGAACTTTCGTTGGATGGGATTTTTACAAGAACTCCACTTGATAATTAGGTACAAGAAAGTCATTTATAATAGAGTTGTTGATATGCTTTATAGACTGGTTGTAAATGTAGCCATTTTACTCAAGAATAATTATTGTTTTACCTGAAAGTTATGTTGAACAATACGCACAAGATGCTTACTTTCAAGAGTTGTATTTAAACTTGAGTCAAGGCTACCAAGTTGTGGAATTAGACTCCCATGTTCATGATAATTTGTTGCATCATTTGGGAAAACTTTGTCTTCCACAGGAAGAGAGAGTAAATGTCACAAGGGAAGCATACACTTCTCTTATTGCTGGAAATTTCGGTGTAAGTAAAACAGTGACAAATCTTCAGAGTTATTTTTATTGGCCTCGTATGGTTGAAAGTGTGCCACATTTTATAAGAGGTTGTTCATTTTGTGCAATTAGTAAGCATAGTAGTAGGAAACTAGGATTGTACACACTACTTCCAGTGCCTTCAAGACCATGGGAAAGTGTTTTTATGGATTTCGTAGGAGGTCTTCCTTTGTCAAGGAAAGGTCATGATTATGTGTATGTATTTGTGGATAGGTTCAATAGTATGTGCATGTTAATGCCTTGTAAAAAGAAAATTACAGCTGAACAAATAGCTCAAATTTTCTTTCAAAATGTATGGATTCATTTTGGATTGCCTACTTCTATTGTAAGTGATCGTGAGTCTCAATTTGTTGGGAATTTGTGGTCAATTTTATGGAACTTGATGGACACAAAGTTGAATAAAAGTACAGCCTTCCATCCGCAAACATATGGTCAAACTGAAGTGGTAAACAGGACAATAATTCATTTGCTAAGAGGATATTGCAGTAAACATCCTAAGTTGTGGGATGAACAGTTGCATTATATTCAGCATGCTTACAACTGAGCAAAACACTCTTCTACTCTAACTTCGCCTTTTGAGGCATGTATTGGTTATTTGCCTAAATCACCTTTGGATTTCATCTTTGAGAAAGATGTAGTTGTAGATGGACATAATGACATCGACAAAGCAAAGAAATTCACTGAAAAAATTCAATTGATTCACCAAACAGTTCAAGAACAACTAGAAAAGAGTTAAGGCAAGTATAAGGCAAGTCATGATAAGCATCTTTTGGATCATCAGTTTCAAGTAGGTGATGAAGTTTGGATCTACATTAGCAAGGAAAGGCTTCAAGGCAAAGGTAAAAGGCTGAAACCAATTCATGATGGTCCATTTAAAATTTTGGAAAAGATTAGTAATAATTATTTCAAGCTTGATTTCCTTCATATATGCAAATCTATTATGTTGTTAATGTTGAAAATTTGAGATTGTATCAACCTCCTTTGATTGAAAATTAAGGAGAGAATGTTCAAATTCCATCTATTGAAGACTTTTTCTCTAGAATACTTTGATGTGCTTCAGCAAGACACTATACTTTACAGGAGGACAATGACAACTGAAAGGGGAAATATTGATTATCTTCAGGCAGGTCTCAAAGGAACAAATCCATCA
Source organism: Pinus taeda (assembly GCA_000404065.3). Classification (NCBI taxonomy): domain Eukaryota; kingdom Viridiplantae; phylum Streptophyta; class Pinopsida; order Pinales; family Pinaceae; genus Pinus; species Pinus taeda. Next base: position 20,997 of record APFE031729533.1, on the reverse strand, counting down.
AAGGCCAAATGGATTGAAATGTGGAAGGTGAGGGAACAATACCTTCATCTGTTCAATAACTGAAAGTGATCCTTTTGGGGTCCAAAAGGCTTTGAGTGGGGAGGAGTGATTACGTGCTCAGAATTATGCTCAAAAAATTAAAGTGTTAAGATATTCTTAAACTTAGCTTCATATTGAGGATCTTGTCATTCTGAATCCAATGGTGCAAACGACACTTGAATTTGAGTTCGTATGCAAAATTTAGAGCAAGTCAAAGTTCAAGTTTGACTTGCCTACATCGCAGGATTACGATGATGTGGCAAGTATTCAACGAATAAGGAGGCGCCAAGTCATAGCTTTCCATTGGCACTCACAAATCACATATCACAGTGGTATGGAAAAAAGGTTTTTCAATTTGGCCCCTAGGAGGTTCAAGTTGTGATGCAATCTAATCGTAATCACATATCGTAGATGGTGAAGGGGAAAATAGAACTAGTATTGGCAAGGCTTGCGATGCGATGTGATAACATATCGCAATTGCAGCGAAAAGGTATCAGCCCCGGCCCCGACAAGGTTAACAATTCGATGCGATGCGATCGCATATCGCAATCGTAGTAGTAATAGGAATCGGTCCTGACGCAAGTTAAGTTTTAAATGCGAAATACCCCAGATGCAATAATGTTATAAGTCACAGTTTAAAACTCTAGTATGTCCCCGATATCACAATCGCAACATTTCATCGAGTAAACAAGAAATTATATCCATCGAAACCCATCAATTGTGATTTATGATACGATCGACAAAATATGGACTGTGGTGCAAGAAATTATTGCCCAATTAGCGGATTTTTGGGCTAATTTGTAGTTTTCAGCCGATTTTGGAGCATTTTGTGGAACAAATAGTGGGAGAACTAGGAGAAGTCATAACTCCTTCAGTTCTTATCCAAATTTGATGCAAAAATAGTCAATTCTAGCAGTTTTGATTATTTTGAACTCATTGAGATAGGTTTTAGAGGCATTTGTGCATTGTAAACACACTTTTGATGTAATTTCAGCATAATAGAGAGGCTCAAGCCATTCGAAGCTAGACCAAAGAGACATAGCCCAAGAGAGGTGAACTCCTTTATCATGTGCTTATTGTGTGTTATATTTTGATGTTCTTTGATGTTATATTTTGCAGTTCTTCAACATATGTTTTTATGTTAAACCATTTATAATATTTACATAAGAAACTCTCATGGGAATCTATTAATTATGCAAAAGTTTTGAATCCTTAAGCACTTGAAAATGCAAATGATAAGAATCTTGGGTTTATTTCTGAATAGTGAATTAGCACAACATTACTAATCATCTCCAATTCAGATCAAGTTGGTATCAAAGCACCAACTTTTCTTACTAGATTTGCTTTGTGAAAGAAGGATTTAATTGTTTGAAATTTTATGTCGCACTCATAAGGTTAATGCTCAAAAGAGGTGAAAGAAAGATGGGTTAAAGCCCTCAAGTTGGGTCAAAGGGAAGAAGAACAAGGATGTCAAAGTTTTCTACACCATTTCAACCTCAAGTTGCAGAAGTTGCAGCTGAGATTCCAACATCAATACAACCTCAAGTTGTAGTTGAGTCTCCATAGACCATGTCTCATGAAGGAGAACCTATCATGATAGAAGATGAGAAGATCTTCAAAAAGGCTTTCTCTGATATGATAGAGATGGTGAAGGTCCTCTATGAAGAGAGGAACAACAAACTACAAGGAGAAAGTTCCAAGCCTCCCAATGTAGAAGGCTCTTCAAGAGGAGATAATGGAAAAGAATATAAAAGAAAAATAGGTAATGGGAATGGAGTCAAACCTCCACCATGTCCACCATATTATTCATCTTCTTCTTTGAAAGCATCTTCCCACTCTTCCAAAAATACCACCTTTACTCACAGTGTTCCATGGGGACGCGTCCCCTAGGGTTGGGTGTGCACACCCCTCACACCCCACGCACTTGGGACGGGGGGATGTCTAGGGAAACGTTTCCCCATGTTCCCCTTTTGGGGAGACGCGAGGAGACACAGGGGGGGATGTTTCCCCAATGTGGGTGATGTGACTCCCCAAAAGGGGGACACTTGGGCATCCCCCCTCAAAATGGGCCATGCGCCCCCCCTTGAATTTGCTTGTAAACAAGGATTTATGACAAGGAAAACCTAGTATTTGACCATATTTCCCTACTAATGCTATGCAATTCATGGTAATGTTAAATTTTTAAATTTTTAACATTACCATGAAATGACTCAGGATGTTTGAGAGCAGTTCCAGCCTCATTGGATTTCATATGGAGAAAGTAGAATTTTAGATCTCACTCAAATTCCATCAGACTTAACAGTTTTTTAGGAATTCAGGATTCGATGGATTGCAATGTTTCCATTGTATTTTGTCATGTACAAGGGTATGGAATTATTATTTAATCAAGAGCACCAAATCCTCTGTGTATTTTAAAGTGACCTTTAGACTCATCACTCCACTCGTTTTGAGTTTTAGCTATATCAATTTACTATTCCAGACTTTAGATTTCAATATCTATTATAGTCTATTTTTCTTAGCACTAATTAGATTCTAGAATGATGAATGATGAATTTAAATTTCAAATCAATTTAGAATCTAGAATGATGGATTTAATTTTTAAATCAATGTAGATTCTAGAATGGTGAATAATGAATAATGAATATGGATTAGAGTATTTCATTATTGAATCTTGTGGTCTATGGATGAATCATATATTATCTATTATATTCTATTTTTCTTAGTACGAATGATGAATGATGAATTTAAATTTCAAATCAATTTAAAATCTATAATGATGGATTTAATTTTTAAATCAATGTAGATTCTAGAATGGTGAATAATGAATAATTAATATGCATCAGAGTATTTCATTATTTAATTCAAATATGTGTGTATTATTGTATTTATGTTTTCATTATAGAATATGAATTTGATATATATAATATTATATATAATATATAATATATATATAAATATATATAATATATATATAAATATATATATATAGATAGAAGAGAAAAAAATTATATACCACGACATCCCCCCGTCCCCCCTAAATTTCCTTAAAATTTCAGGGTACTCCCATACGTCCCCTTTGTGCATCTCCTCGCACCTGCATCTCCTCGTCTCGGAGTCTTGGTGGAACATTGGTTACTCATGCTCATCATCATTCTTCAAAAGGGGTTGGTAAATCACCTTTTCTGAAGCTTGATGTTAAATTCGAGTTGCCTATGTACAATGGAGAAGTTAATGTAGAGAAGTTGGATAACTGGATACATTAGTTGGAGGTGTATTGTAGAATTCAGAAACTTCAAGAGGATGATATTAAAATTTAGTTGGCTTCATTGAGATTGGAGGGTGAAACACTTATGGTGGGAAGCAAGGATGCAAGACGAGATCAAGAAACATGGTAAGATCTCTATTTCTTGGTCTGATTTCATTGCTACTATAAAAATATAGTTCTACCCTTTAGCTCATATGAAAAAAACGGTTATGAATTGGAAAATTTTTAGACAGTTGAGAGGTCAAAATATGCAAGAGTATACACAAGAGTTTAGGAAAAGAGCTCTTATGCTAGGAGTAGACTTACATTCACAAGATACCTTGTTTAAATACATTGGAGGATTACATAGCTATATTCGACATATTATTCTTATGTTCAGTCTCATGAATATTGATGAGGTTTGTGTTCAAGCTACACACCTCGAAGCAAGAGGGAAAAATATATAGGAAGATGGTAAGAAGAAGCCATTTCAAAGTGTTGAAAAGGGGAAGAAGTTTAAAGGAAAGAAAAAGAAACATTCTTATGTTAAGAAAGAAGGGGAGAAACCCATGTGTAAGAATTGTTCCAAGGAAGGACATGATGAAGCGCATTGTTGGAAGCTTCATCAAGAATTACGACCGAATAAATTCAACAATAAAGGGAAACAGAAGACCAATGTTGCTGCAATACAAGACTTAGGTTCAGAATCACGGGATGAAACAAAAATCACAGCTACAGTCACCAAAGGAAAAGCAATGGAAAAAGCAAGAAAATAGCTTAGTAAAGAGGGAGTTGTAGCAAGTACCAGCGCAACAAATAATACCCACAACATTTCAAATAAGGAAGAATACAGCTATTCCATATCCGAGTCATTTCCAAACATATGAAAATCGATACGTTGTTTGACATTGGATCACATGCCAACTTAATTTCAGTGGATTTGTTTAAGAAAATGAATCTGGAAACCATGCCCCATCACAAACCTTATCCGTTGGGATGGATAACCAAGGATGTTAATTTACAGGTCACACATAAATATATTTTCAGGTTTGCAATCACCACCAATTTCATTGATGAAGTTGAATTAGACATTGTGCCATTGGATATCTCAGGAATTGTGTTTGGAAGTTCATATTTGTATGAGAGGAAGGTTGTTTTCCACAAATTTGATAACAAATACCATTTGTTCAAAAATAGAGTGGAGTACATTGTGAGAGTCCATCATAGGAAACTTAATCTATCTTTGGCAAGTGCAGGAGAAATGAAATGACTCGTTAATTCCAGCAAGAGTCTCATTCTCCTCATGATCAAGCAGAAAAATGACACGGAGCAGGAACCCTTTGTAGAATGTGATGTGAAGATGAAAGATGAATTGGTTGATGTGGTCAATCAATATGTAGAACTGTTTCAAGAACCAAAGGGATTGCCACCAAAAAGAGGAATTCAACCAGAAATTTAGCTACAACAAGATTGTCCACTCCCAAACATTGGTATGTATCGAATGTCAATTTTTCAAAGTTTAGAAATTAAAAAACAATTCCATGAATTGTTATATAAAGGAGTAATTCGTCCTTTCACTTCACCATGTGGTTCACCAATAGTATTGGTACCCAAGAAATATGGATCCTGGTGCATGTGTGTATATTATCGATCTTTGAATAAGATTACAGTAAAGAAACGATACCCACTACCCATAATAGATGATTTGCTAGATCAGTTGAAAAACGCAAAGTATTTCACTAAATTAGACTTGAGAAGTGGATATCATCATGTTAGAATAGATGAGGAGGAAATATGGAAGACTGCTTTTAAAACCAAACAGGGATTGTTTGAGTGGCTGGTTATGCCTTTTTGTTATGCAACCAGCTTCAAGAAAGATAGAAAAGATAGATCAATGCCTTAGAATTTAGAATCTTCGAGGGGGCAACCTCCTGTACATTACATAAATGAACAATTCTTGGATGATACAAATGACAAAACCTCCTTTCTATATATAGGAGTCTAAGGAGTCACAATATAACCCAGCCGACCTAACAATAATCATATAAAGCCACTAAAAAGACAATAGAGGGATTCTATGGGGCATAGTAATAACAATATGGGGACAATAGGGGCACAACAATATTAATAAGGGATGCAACTACAATAGTAATGGGGTAATCACTAGTATTATAGGGACCCAACATGCCCCTCTCCTTCAAAAAATTGTTGTCCTCAATTCTTGAGTAATTATGGATGCTTGTGTATAACGTTTTCATCCTCCCACGTGGAATCTTCAGCGGATAAGTTCTTCCACTTGATAAGATACTCCGAAATTGATCAAGTTCATAGTTGTCGTGTTCTTGTTTCTGTGACTGCTTCTGGTTCCAATATAATTTTTCCTTCCTCGTCATGTTCTGGCAATATTGTTTGAACTGGAAGCTTGTCGCCTATAACCTTCTTTAAACATGAAACATGGAAAATTGGGTGCAATTGAGAAGCTGCAAGAAGCTCCAATTTGTATGCCATCGTACCAATATTTTGCAACACCTTGTACGCACCATAATACTTTGGTGATAATTTATTATCCTTCTTAGCTTGCTTGAGAGACATTTGCTTATATGGTTGTAGCCGTAGGAATACCCAATCACCTACATCAAAACTTCTTTCACTACGATGTTGATCTGCCTGTTGTTTCATTCTATTATGTGCCAACACCAGGTTATCCTTTAAGAGTTGGAGGACTTGTTGTTGATGTTCGATGTGATGTTCCACTGCTTGAACCTTAGAATTTTCTCTTAAATATGATGTGATGGATGGTGGCTGATACCCATAAAGTGCCATAAATGGGGTCATTTTGTTGATGTATGAAGGAAGTGTTATACCACCATTCAGCCAGAGGCAACCATTTGACCCATTGTGTCTGTTTATCAGATACAAAGCAACGAACATATCCTTCCAAACATTTGTTTACTATCTCAGTTTGCCCCATTAGTTTGAGGAATGATAAGATGAGCTATGATTGCTAACTGAGTTAACCAAGAAAGAAATAATTAAATGTCCAAAAATTTTCCCATGTGAAAATGGGATCTCTATCACTTACAATAATCTTTGGATTTACATGTAGCTTTTGAATTGTTTCCATAAATGCCGTGGAAATTGTACTGGCTTTAAATGATGTGATAATGCACAAAAGTGTGCATACTTGGTAAGTCTGTCAACTACCACCATGATGACACTCTTTCCCTCAGACTTGGGTAAAACCTGTGATAAAATCCATTGAAACCTCCTCCCAATGTTGGCTTGGAATGGATGAAGGTTGTAATAGACCCATTGTCTTAATTATTTCAACTTTATTTTGTTGGCAAACCAA
>APFE031729531.1:16151-55971 GCA_000404065.3 Pinus taeda | reverse complement strand
CCCCATCCAAAAGAGGGAGTATCCCATTGATGTTGGAACTGAATAACCTCCTCTAGAATATTATAAATACAGGCATTGGGCCAAGGGAGGGGAGGTTGAAAGCTGAACATTCTAAAGGGTAATGCTGCTGGAATTAGGACTTCCATTGTTGACTTGTGAGGAGAGATCACTATCCTTCCTTGTTGCCATATTGGGAGTGGGTGAGCTTGTCAAAGTAGAGGAAATCTCTTGTGGGACCCTGGGAGGAGCTTGCACAACACCAAGGCTCAGGTTGTAATGGTTCCTTTTTTGTTTCCTTAATACAAATAAGTCCATTCTTCTCAATGATTTGTTGTTAATGAATTATTTCATGTACTCCTTGGTCTATGTGATGAATATGCTTTGTTTTATGAAATATTCAGGTGTTATGTATCGTTTGCTTTGTTAGTGTATGCAGGTCTTAAAGTGAAGGAGGAGCTCATCTGGATCAGCAAGGCTGGACTGCTACAACAAGCGTTGGACCTAAGGTAAGATCGGGAGAACTTGATCTCTCATAGAATAATGTGTGTTTAGAGAAGGATTGCTCTTGTTTGGTTTGTTTGTCACTAGAGAGTCTTAGACTCCTAGGGAGGTTAGGTTTGTCCGCAAAAATAACTCTTTCCGCATGACAAATCATATTAGTGCGCACGATAAATAAAACAGTATAAATGTAAAGAAGGCAATGCACAAGTAGATACACAAAAATTGGAATAAGCTTCTCTTTATTATTCTTTGATCAAGATTACAAACTTGACACTGCCTGATGCACTTAGCTGCAGAGCCTATTCCTACTACTACGACCCAATACAGTTAGACTCTTACTCTATGCTCAAACCATGCGTATTCATACTAATTCTCTCATTCCTTCTTAGCTATCTTTACAACTTAGAGCCTCGCTCTATTTATACAATCCAATGGTCGATGAACCATGGGTAGGTTGACATGACATTACATTACTTTACAATACTTAGGGTAGACAACCCTATGACTCGACCTATACTTCGCACTCCACACCTATAATTCACGGAGTCTTACAATACATTTTACGAAAACTTGGGCTTTGAGCCCCAAAACATGTTGTGGGGGGATTCCATGCCCAACAACCCCCCAACACAATCATCATGACTCGTCTCGAGTCACTCTGTTGGTGTGGCAATCTTGGCGGAGAGCCCCTCCAACTAGTCCCGTACTGCTCAAAGGTCTGCGGCACACTATTCTATGGTTTTTTGGATCTCTTGCATGTGCTCTTTCGATGCTTATTTGTGAGGATCAGCTGCCTACCTTAACGCGTAGAGTCCCTGCATCTGTGCTAGCTTGCCCTCAATATCTACTTTAATGGTGAAGGCCTCATCAATCCATGGTTGGACACACTTTGATAAGTGCCTGTTTCTATCTTCTGACATCCACCTACTCTTTTTGTGCCCTTTCTTGCTGCATCCTTGCAAGCTGTTGGGTGAGGACAACTATCTGTGCAGTTCCCCTTACATTATCATATTGCTCCTGAAGCTCGCAGACCTCTATTCCAGGTGTTGTATGTTGGGGTCCATCTGCAAGGATGTGAGGATGCCAAAGGGTTGGTCCAACATACTGGTACAATCTTGCACTACCCATCCAATTTCTTCCAATCCTTTTTGAATAGCACTAATGCACTTCTCTCTAACTTTTGGAGGAGTGGAAGCTTGCACCTTCAGCCACAACTCGACAATCTGGAGATTTAGCTCCAGATGCACACGTGTTTTTTCTTTGCGCACGTTTCGGACTCCACTTGCCAGGTAGTGGATCCGCATCTCTATTGGTAGGTTTGCGGCGATGGACAACTTTGGGACTCATCAGCATGCTTCATCAACTTCCTGCATGACCTGTTGGTTCTTTGACACCAATTTGTCACGCTGCAGGCTGAGTTGTTCGATGTTGATATTTTTCTCACTCTTCACCTGAATCATGCGGCCCTCCTTGGTACGAAGCTCTGCTGTTATGTAATCTTGCAGTTGGTATAATGTGTCTCATAGTAGGGTAGCCAAATTAAGGCCAATTCCCTTAATCCTACCCATCGCGGCTCTATCATCCTCTTTCTCTGTTGTTAGCGCTCCTTTTGGTAGCACTATGGTGTTGTCCATCTTTACGCATAGCAGCTGATCCTTTACTGATGTGCCGTAGGTGTCTATGGTTCCTTCCTATGGGGGCCACACCTGTAGTTCCTGCAACTGAACCCTTAGGGCCCCCAACAAAATCTACTGCTCGGACATGGCTTCCTAGAGCACTTCCTTGGTGACCTTGCAAATCATGTCGATGATGTCATAGAGGTCGCCTTCTATCAATGTGATCAGGTCAATGGCCAATTTGGATGTCTTGAACCTTTTTTTGGATCCAATCTCTTTCTGATGCATGGTCTTTTCAGTTGGGTGGAAGTTGTGCCCAGGTCCGCGCCTTCTTCTGTGAGGTCTATGTCCTCTACTTCCTATCCTGTAGACAAGTCCATCCCTCCTCATCCTGCATTTTGGTGGCCCCTGTTGCCTGCGTTGCCGTTGCTACTTCAGCGGCCTTTGCCTGCTCCATGGCTGCCCTCGCTACCTCACGAACAATTCTTACCTCTGCAACCACTTTTTCATTGTGCCTCTTCTCGGCCAACTTTGTGATGTGCAACTTGGCCTCATCCTTTTGTTTCTGTGCCGTTTTCCTATCTAGCTTCACTAGATCCTGGGCACATCACTAGGGGGTCCATGATTCTAATAGTTAAAAGTGTTAGAAAATTATATATTACGGAGCAATGGAACACATAAAATATTGTAGAAATATAAACACAGAAAATGCATAAAACAAGAGAGACACAAATATACGTGGTTCACCTATTTTGGGCTACGTCCACCCCAAACAGCTAGTCCTTCCTTTCTATTATCCAACAAAATGAAGAGACACAACCTACAACAAATCCATTGTAATATCCTTTGTTTTCTCTCACAATCTCACCTCTCTGTTTCTCGCTCACACACACCGAATACACATCTATTACACAGCCTGAAATACAATGCCCTCATACAAAGAGAGGGGTTGCCTTCTAGGGGAAAAACCCTAAACTAAACATAATTTCTACCGTCAGATCATCTGCTTAATGAATGGCCCAAATTGACTAGAAATTACTATACTTTTACAAGGCAAATTTACATCTATTTTTAGCCTTGGGGGCACTGCCCCTGAGGCCCTGCTAGGGGACCACTGGCCCCCGGACCCCCCAGCCGGGGGGGATTGCCCCCCCCCCCCGGGACCCCCCCGGGGGGGACAAGTCCCCCCCCACGCGGAGGGGTGTACAAACTTCCTGGGGTACACATCTGGCTAAAAGAAAGACCTCTGAACAATCATGCTCCACACACAACAAAACAGTTGCATCATCAATGGTGATGAAGGGGAGCTTGGTCCATTGCTGCACCGGATCCTTACGCACCTTGATGTAAAAATTATGCATGCCCACCTTGAAGTCTTCAAAGCTCCGCAGACTATTGTGCACTATGGGGGACAGGCGCGACCATCTATTGATCCACATCCAAATGCTCACCTCCATGAGCACCCAAAAGATCTTTGTCCCGTGAATCCACTTTGTGTCCTTGGTAGCCCAAAGTGACATGTACTTTGTGGCTTCTGGTAAGTCATGTTCAATGCTAGGGAACTAACTATCCTTGAGAAGTTCTCCTGTTACCAGCAAAATGGACAAGAGAAACCACGTGTAGTGGAAGGTCTTGCCCTGCTCCTGGGCTTCCTTGCAATTGGTCAAGAATTCCTTGCAAAGGAACTCAACCTAGTTGAATTGGAACCCCTCTATGTATTTTTTGCCAGCGCAACTACTAGTGTTGGTACCTCGTCTCCGTGACATTTTCTCATTACCTTCCTAGCCAGGAGTTGGGTGGCTACGCACACCCATTTATCTATGATGTTTCTACTTGTGTACCCCCTCTTTTTCTTATCAAGCTTGTATTTTTTCTTCATGGCCTCTATGAACACCAAATCTCTACTTCTTCATGCTATCGCCATGGGTTCCTTTCCCTTATAGGGGAGCTGGGAAATTCTATGGATGAGATCCACTGTGATGGGAAAAATTTCCTCCAGCCATAAGTACCCATCGTGCACCAGGAAAAGCAGTTGCCTGATGATGAAAATAGTGATAGGTGCGCGGTGAAAGTGTGGAATCCATAGTAGATGAAGTAATATGACCTTCTCCACACCACACAACCATTTTTGTGTCTCTAGTGTTCTGATTGGCCTCTTCATGCTCTGATTCATGAGGCTCTCTGTCTCTAAGTGTGGGAACTTCTCGCTATCCGCGAGGTCCTAATCTTCAAACTTCATTATGGGCATGTCACCCAGGTGTGAGCCCTCAAACACAATTCCATTGGGGAGGAGTGGGTTTTGGAGTGTGCTCTTAGTGTCATCGAGGTCATTTGGTATCTTAATTTTCCCTTTCTACAAAGGGACACACTTGGGAAATTTTGTTGTAGAGTGCACAGGTTGGATGTCCTCTTCCATGTCTTCTACTTCCTCTATCTCATCAATCAGAGCCTGTAGATCCTCCTCCTTATCATCTGTCTTAATGGTGACAGCCTTGCCCTTTTCTTCCATTGAGAGTTTACCAAAATGCGGATTCCTTGGGGACATGTGAGATGATCCGACTTCCTGCTTATATTTCTTGGACCTTGGCGTCCGAGGTGATTTCGCGATGTCTGGTGCAACTCCAATGTCTCTAGGAATATCATGTACTGTGGGTTCTACGCAGCCTCGTTGGTGGTTCCTTCTACAAAGCCCAAACCTCTCTTGGTAGCCGTCATCATGTTTGAACTATCTGTGGTCATTCACAAACTTTGGGGCTCAAATATTGCTCGGGACTCAACACTCTATACTCTAATCAACTGCTCAAATCTCAAGTGAACAAATATTGTCTTGTGGCTAGCCCCTAGAGTTTTATAACGCCTTTGTAATTCAAATTTGATTGTTCCCCCCAATTCTAGGCCATAAATGCTTTCTTGGCAACATATTGCCCCAAATCTTGCCCTTAATTTGTGTCTTAAATACCCACTACCCACTCCCTTTTTCCTTAAATCGAACATCTTGTCATGAACAGTGACACCAATGGTCACTTCCCAACCTCACCGCATGGCACTGCAGCCCCCTGTGCGCAGTCGTGACCCTTATGACATGTTGCTTCTGCAGCTCCTAAATAGACTCTTTTATAGTCCAGCGCTCTCTTTCAACTGCCTGGAGCACTGAGACTATGCCCCGTACAGCTAATTAGGTGGTCGTACCACCTGTGAAAGACTTCAACTTGCCTTTCAGTATAGTCCGCAGAAACTCCTCAATTTGCTTTGCGACAATCGACACCGCGCGTTCTACTATATGTAGTGCTCTCCCCTAGTTACTGCATTTGGTGAGGTGCGGCAATAGCCATGGCATAAAAGTCATAAATTCCTGGTGACAATATTCTAATCCAGTGGTATGATCATTCGCACCTTGTCTTGTTATCCTTGGTTGATCGACGAGACCTACTTGCTTGATCTCATTTTCCATCCTTTTGATCTCGGCGTCCATCAAAAAGCTTTTCTTCCATGGTCATACACGGTCCTTTTCGAGTTCATGAAGTCTAAGGTTCCCTCACCAAATGGCTACCTGAATATCTTTGTTTGACCTCACATAGCCGTGTGATTTATTCATTGTGGTCTTTGCGTACTGTCACAAATGTAGGAGCTATTATGTGCAGATCCCTGTTTTCATTCTCTTCATAAATTATGGTCCATATTCTATTTCACACCTTCGGAATAGTTTCTACGGTCAGGGTTTTGCAGATGGTCCTATAGGCCGATCGAACTACTGGTATGTGTAGGTACCGATCAGTGCATCTTTCCTAGTGAACTTTGTTCAATGCTCTGCACACCCTATCAATTCCTTCATCATGGATAATTGGCAGCGTGTGTCTCCTTTCCTACTGCTACGATTTTTTTTTATTCTCTATTATGGGGGTGGTGTGCACTTGTCTGGGCTGTACAACATATGTCTATACCCATCGGGAAGGGTGGGTAGGCAAGTTGTTCTGCCCCTACTGACTGGCTCTCATTCAGAGCTGGGGTTTTCCAAAACGTAGGCACATCATCCTTCTGCATCCGCACTAGTCCTCAAAATTTCATTGATGCGTACCCACCATCGAGCAGGCGTCGCGTGCAGTGCCCACTTCAGCTCATCGAACCACTACTATTCTGGTATTGCGCTTTCAAATTTGCTCAAGAATTCATCCACCGTTGTCAACCCATCATATATCAGTAGATCCCTTGCTTTTGTTGTCATGCAGCACAGTGATCTAACCATCATGTTGCAATTAAGCGTTGTTACTTCGTGCAACCGATTCTGTCATCATTTTATCTCTTTGTCTGAATCCAAGGTGCAAGAGCTTTCGTGCTCCCATGAAATCCTTCCATCTACAGTTGGATGCACCCAATCCTCTTCTCACGTAGTTATCTTGTAAATACAATCAATATCGTCATCACTACCATCGTCGCGCACCGATTCAATGTATCATGCTCCTTTGGGTGGATCTAGCGGTACTACTACGTGTAGTGACTTTTTCTCAAGGATCATTTTGCACTTCTTCAGATTTACAACTCCATTCATATCGGTGGCCCAGTCTATTCCTAGTAGTGTGCGATAGGGATTACTGTCATCGAAAATCTCTATCACTTCAAAATCCGCTTGCATGCTTGTATCTTCAATATCTACTGTTATCCCTTGCAGTCTTCCCATGGGCAAGATCTTCTATTGGTTTGACATTTGTAAATGAATAGGAGACCACTGTAGCATGGGTCTGCTCATGCATTCCGATGTTTGATTTGGTAGTACATTTGCGTCTAACACCAAATCTAGGATTACCTGATCCATTCCATACTTGCTGATTTGCGTAGTCAACCTCATTTCCCTAACTATGCACAATGCTTGCTTTCCAAGTTTCCAAACCACGCGCAGTTATCCTGACCCTGCACATCTAGAGATAAGTTCCTGTAGCCCTTTTATTGCCTTTCTATCACATAGAAATTTCATGCGTGTCTCCAGAAAAGTAGTGAGCATTGAAGGATCCATTCCTAGTTCTAATTTATCCTTACTACCTGAAGTGGAGGCCTCTGTGAAGCTCTTCTTAGCATCCACGAATGTCTCCTTCCCACGTTCTAAATCAAATTCAGGTTCCTTAGTAGGAGCCTTACGAACCCATGCACTTTCTTCTGGCTCCTTACCTTTATCATCGCTAGTGGTCATACCGCTCTTGAGCAACATGTTTAAATTCGGGTCTTCTTCGTGTAGTTCATACCTCATCATCTATAAATTCTATGTCAAAGGGGGCTAAAGTACCCCTTTTTCGCACAGTCTCACTATCAGTGTAGGGGAATCTTCTGCCTCATGGTCAACCTAAGTACAATACAAACATGATGTCCATGTTAGGTTTGTACAATCGTGGGCATAGTGCCCTGGCCCTCGACAATTATAACAAATTAACTGTCCACAACCCCTTCCTGGTCCCATTCCACCTCGACCTCAACCGCGTCCCGAAAATCTAATGCAAACCATCCTTGCATTTAGGTTGAGGGCTCGTGTTTCGGTCTATACCCTATAGGTAGGGGTTTGATCCATCATTAGTTCATAGCTTCTGCAGGTGCGCTCATCATGGCCTACCAACCTGCAGAAGTTATAAAACAATTGTTGGGATGTCTGTGTATACTTCTGCAATAGATGACAATTGTCTGTAGTGTGCTTTCCTCATATCTAACAAATCACACACCATAATGAAGGCACCACACTTGACCCTATCTGTGCCTCAAGTCTTAACGGAATTGGCCCTCCTCCTACCAAGTAGTTCACGAACACTGGACAATGGTCCTTGTCGTGCCCTTGGCCTTTGCATTTTATGCATCATACCTCATTGTGCGCCTCTGACTGAGGGGTCTTGTCCTATTTCAAACTTTGCATTTCCAGACATAGATTTCGCAATTGCACATGGATTTGTTGGACTCCCAAACTAGGGTCTTGTATAGGGGTCTCATGAAATCTCATCGCCATTTCTAAAGCTTCGGCCTGGGTGGAAAGTTTTTGCTGTGACAGTGCCATCCTTAAGTGCAGTGTTAGTGATGCTACAAACCTTACGCAATGCTATCCATCTGTCAATGTCATGTTGGCTTCACGAATCATACTCTTTAGTATTTCGTCCAGATCCCAGGGAGTCTTGCCTAGGAGCATCGTGATCTCCTTAAGCCTGATGATTGATTGTGTTCTGACTTTGGCTTGCTAAATTCCCTGTTAAGCGTGGCCTGGATTTCTATGATTCCTGCATTTGGATGGTCATTAGAATGCTCGATGTACCGTGTTAATGCGCAATCCTAAAACACGCTTAGTAGTGTAGCCTTCCTGATATTGTCATCCGCGATGCCTTGTGCTTCCCATACTGTTCTTACCACGAACAAGAATTGGTTCGGATCTTCATTCCCTAATCTTGTGAATATCAGTAATTTGATCGCACTCGCCATATTGAATTGTGGGGGTGGTGGAGGTGGGGTGGGTGGAGATGGAGGTGAGGAGGGTGAGATGGGTGGCGGTGTGGGTGGAGGTGGTAAACATGGAATGCATTTCCTTATCAAACTGACTGCACTTCTCGGAGAAAATTTCGCGAGCTCTTCCTTGCTTTCCCGTGAGGGGGAAATTAAGGGACTAGTTTCCAATTCTTCACTACTTCCACTTCTGTAGATCTTCCCACTTCGCATAGTCCCCAACATTAATTTATTCACATAACCCACTTTTCACACAATAGCACCTTAATCCAGGTGTTCAAAGATTTAATATACTTACCTCAGGGTCACTTGAGGAAACATCGCTCCACCTCACTGTAGTTGACAATCATATCTACCGCGAACTTAGTGATAAACACTCCTATAATTTGGTTGAGCCAATGGTCCACAGCTCGTGCAATCTTATCTCCTGATGCTTCTAGTCTATGCGCTAATTCGAAAGTCCAAATGATTGGTTTGTCGAGTCTACACCTTCTTGGACTATCTGCTAGCTTCGCGATCCACTCATACAGCTCAGAAGGAAAGGATGTAAAGAAAATTTTGTGGATTTTCATATACAAGTAGCACTCCAACCAATGTTCTTTAGTTACTCGTAGATTTCTATTTTCCTGTGCCTCGAACTTGTGAATCTTCTTATCGAACCACTCTTCAGTTTCTTTATTTGTTGGATTCCACTGGCCTAACATTAGACATCCCTTATGCAGATCTTGGTCCCGACAACGAAACAATTTGTTCGCTTATATGGGCCTGACCCAAGTTCAGAGGTGATTTAACGAAGCAAATCCCAGTACTACTAGCCCTTTTGGCAATAGTCCACAGAGCGCAGACTGAGGTCTCGCCCAAAGTAGTATGGGAGGGTGCTAGAACCAAGTTTTCACACCCTGGGGATGTCTGATGAGATTTTTGAGGTCAGTGGTTTCACCCTGCGTGCACTTCGCTACGTGCACTTGTTATTCCCTCACAACCTGTGATGTTGCTTCCACGCAGCCCTACTTGGGACACAACCCGTATTATACCAATGTTCCTTGCTATTTAATATGTTATGACCCGATTACTTAACTTATTTGTGTAAGACTAATGATTATTACAACATATCTAGAAATCATATTAGTGTGCACGATAAATAAAATAGTATAAATGTAAAGAAGGCAATGCACAAGAAAATACACAGAAATTGGAATAAGCTTCTCTTTATTATTCTTTGATCAAGATTACAGACTCGACACCACCCTGTGCACTCAGCTGTAGGGATCCACACACTCAGCTGTGGACTCTACTAGGCCTCTGCACACTCAACCATAGAGCCTCTTCCTACTACTATGATCCAATACACTTAGAATCTTACTCTATGCTCGAACCATGCATATTCATCCTAATTCTCTCATTCCTTCTTAGCTATCTTTACAACTTAGAGCCTCGCTCTATTTATACAATCCCATGGTCTTCATACCATGGGTAGGCTGATAGGACATTACATTACTTTACAATACTTAGGGCATAAAACCCTATGAATCAACCCATACTTTGCACTTTGTGCCCGTAATTCATGAAGTCTTACAATACATTTGACCAAAATTTCGGCCTTAAGCCCCAAAACATGCTGTGGGGGGATTCCATGCCCAACACTTATATTGGTGGATTTTCTTGTCATGCCATATTCAGGAAACCCAGGATATCAAAAGACATTGATAGAAATTAAGAAGTTCTATCACTAGCCAAACTTGAAGAAAGAGGTGGCCAAATATGTTGCGAAATTCTTGAATTGTATATAGGTAAAAGTAGAGTGTAAGAATCTAAGTGGTTTATTACAGCTAATTATGATTCCAGAGTGGAAATGGGAGGTCATTTCCATGGAATTCATTGCAGGTTTTCGAAGATATTGAAGCAACATGATTTAATTATGGTTGTGGTTGATAGGTTGACTATGGTAACTCATTTAATTGCAGTTAAGTCTACAAACTTATCTAGTGACATAGCTCAGATTTTCATCAATGAGATAGTGAGGTTGCATGGTATTCCTAAGATGATTTTATTAGATAGAGATGTCAAGTTCACTTCCATGTCTTGGAAAGAGTTGTTTGTGGGTTTAGGGACATATTTAACTTTTAGTATAGCTTATTATCCATAAATATATGGAAAAAAAAAGAGTTTTAATAGTTTTGCAAGATATTTTGAGGATGTATGTTATACACTAGTAGAGGAAGTGGGAAGAGTATCTTCCATTGCTATATTTTTCTTATAATAATGGATATCATGAGTCCTTGAGGATAGGTCTATTCATTGCATTTTATGGGCAGAGTTATAATACTCCCATTAGTTGGAGTGATCCAATGAACAGGGTATTGATTGGACTAGATATCTTGGCAGAGATGGAATAGGAAATGTAGGTTATTAAAAGGAATTTGAAGGAAAGATAGGAAAAGAACAGGAGTTATGAAAATCAATATAGAGCATTAAAGGAGTTTTAGGTTGGGGAGCATGTGTAATTGCATATCAAGCCCAAGAGGAGTGCCTTGAGGATTGGATCATGTCCCAAGTTGGCACCTTGGTATTGCAGGCCTTTCAAGATCCTTAAGAGGATTGGACCAGTAGCCTACCAACTTGCACTTCCTCTAAAAGTCAAATCCCATGAATCTTTCCATGTTTCATTGTTTGAAATATATGTGAAGGATGTTGATCATGTGATTGACTAGTCTATATTATAGGTGGAACCAGAAGGATAATTCTAGCTAGAACCTCAGTCCATTTTGCAGTGAAATATGCTCATGCTCTAGAATTGAGAAAGTTAATGTGTAGTGGAAGCACTTTGGGCCCGTTGAAGCTACATGAGAGACAATTTATCAAATGCATGTTATGTATCCTTGTTTATTCATTGGTTGAGTGGATGTATTCTGATATATGTTTTTGATATTTTTTGGTTATGCCTATATATATGCATATGTATGTAAATATTGCATCTAGTTGTGTTATAAAGATACAATAATCTGTATGGTGTTCATGGTATGATGGTCATGGTCTTGGTAGTATGGTATGATGTAAATGCTACATTAAGCTATGTTATAAATCTCCATGGGTATCATGTGTATTTTTTATGTATAAGTGTCATTGAATATTGAGGATGGTGCTCCTCCAAGGAGGAGAGATTTGTCACAAACCCTCGTTGATTTCCTATGTAAATAAAAATAAGGTTAAGGTCATGGGACACATATTCAAAGTTGAATGTTTGGGAAGACATAGTGATGGGTATCACTGGTGATTAATTAATGGATATGAAAATTGGCAAAGGTAGTGATGAAGGAAAAGAGGCATTAATTGGTACTTATTTATGAAAATAAAGTCAAATGGGAGAAAATGGAGATGAAGGGTCTTAGATTTACATGAGAGGGAAATTAAAGGAAAAACTAAGGAAAATGAAGAAAATAGAGGCCTCAATGAGAAAAAGGCTTCTAAGGATCAGTTCACAACTTTTGGCTAGTTTAGCTTTTGTCAGTTTAATTTTGGAGCTCTCCTCTATTAATTCTCTCTCTCTCATGGTCTTGCACAGTTAGAGAATTCTTGGAGCATGCTTGGACCACTCTAGCTTTCACTTGGATATTGAGAAATAAGGAAAAAGGAAAGCATGAAAGAACAATGTAATAGGTGTATTAGCAGCGACCACTATGTTTCTTTGCTAGTAACAAGTTGCATGTATGATTTCCTTGTTGGTTTATGGATGCATGGTCTATTCATGTGATTTTATTGTTACGTGTTTTCATTAACATGGGGATTTTTTTGGATTGGAAATTCCTTTAGCCTTGCCTTGACATTTCTTGGGTAGCCATGATGTTGTGGGGTTTTCCACTTGATTTTTTTATGGTTGGTGCTCATAATTCCTTATGGTTGTGGCTTGGAACAAATTCTCTAGAAGCCTTGGAACAACTTGGGTTGAGTTACTAGTCTTGGAGCCTAGGTTGGGACAAATGCTTTGGAGCACTTGGTAGGTTGAGATACTAGTCCCCGGAGTGGGGTTGGGAAAACCGTCTAAAGCCCTGGAAGGTTATGGGTTGAGTTATTATTTCTTGGAGCCATCAACAACTTAGGTAGAGACTGATCTAGTTGGAGTTAGTGATGTCTAACCATGGAAGTGGAATCATTGTGGTTGAGGGTTCAGGTGGTTTGGCCTCTAGAAGCCTTGGTTTAGTTTTGTTTTGGTTTATTTCATGATATTTGACATTCATGCTTATAATATAGTGCGGGGGTGATTGGTTGAAATAGTTATTTGGTTTATCCCAATCTATTTTTGAGTGGTAAGTGGAATTCCTTATTTGGTTGACATTTTCATATGTTAATAAAAACTATTATTCTATTTTGATTCATGTATATTTGTAGTGATTATTTTGGTGATATTATCACTGAGTTGCCATGTTTTTTATGTTGGTTATCTATTGGTTACATGTTGGTTATGTGATGTATATTACTTATGTCTCTTGACATGTTTTTATGAATGTATGAATCGTTGACCAATGTGTGAATAACAACTATTGTTGCAGCTATTGTGAGAGGGAATTATACTTTCTTGGTTATTCTCAGATAAGTTTTAGATTCATGTGATCAGATATTCAGATATGCATTCATGACATGTAGCTTACATGTTCACCATATGTTTGACAAAATGAATTTCATGGTTAGGCCTTGTTAGGTCAATTTCTTGTTCAAGTTTTTTATGTTTAGCATCATCCTTATGTTATTTATCATTCTAGGAAGTCTTAGGTAGTTACGAGGTAGGGGTTTGGAGGTCGGCCTGGAATTGTGGCTTAGATGTCAAGACCATAGGCATTGAACTAAGAAATTTAGGTCACAACTGCATGGAGAAAGGCTTGTGTGTATAGTTGGAGTCATTCAACCACATGTAGGCAGTGTCAGAGGTGCAGTTGGGAGTCTAGGTTAGTGAAAAGTAGCCCCAACTCAGTGATTGGTCACCTAGGTTGGTTCTTTGGCCCCTGAGTGTCCAATAAGACTTGAGGAATGTCTGTGAGTTGTCATTTGTTGACCCCATTTCCATAACTAAATATTGGAGGTCATTTCATGTCATAGTAACTCTTCATCTCATGTTTACCTTGGAAGGCTAGTGAAATTGGGTAAATATGGGAGGGGTGGTTACATATTGGTATCATAGCTCCCAGGTTCAACACTTTGAATCCATGGGTTGAATGTGTTTATCATTCATGCATTGTGATAGTTGATGATGTTGAGGTTGAGATGGTTGATATGTTGATTTCATTATATAAACATGTGTTGTGATAATATAGATTGATTGTGTAGATGAGATAGCATCCCTTAAACTTCATTGAGGTATGTTTGATAGTTCATATTTGGTTTATCTGACATGGTATGTTTGCAGGAAGAAGAAGATAAACATGAATATTGAAATGGTGAATTACAGTTCACATGATTCTCCCTATAGGTTAGATGAATAGCACAGTGATGAGTACTCCCCCGACCTAGTAGATACATTGAGAAGTTTCAAAGCAGATATTAGAATTTGTAAGGAGGATAATGAAACATTCATTTGTTTAGGAAATAATTTCCAGAGCATAAGAAAATCAAGTGGAAGTTAATGCAGTCATCCTTTAGAGTCTATCATATTTGTAGAGACAGGGAATTCTTAGGATTAGTCATGGACAAGACGAAAGGAGCAATGTGGAATATGGAAGCAAGTCTCAATTAGGATATAGTTTTAACATGGATGACACAGTTAGAGATGGTAAGTTCTTAGATACACCTGAAAGTAGGGGTAATGACCATGGGTTCAATTCTATTTCTAGTTTAGAGAGACATCATCATCATCACTGCCACCATCTGTATAGCAAGAGTCAGAAGTAGTACTTTCCAGAGGAGTTCAAGAAAGTAAAGCCTCCGACATATTATGGAGAAATGAAGAAGTCACAAGATGCAGAAGCTTGGTTTCTTGGGATGAATATGTTTTTTAGATTGCGTGAATATTCAGAAAATATGAAAGTAGGGATAGCTACTTTCAATCTTAAAGGGAAAACAACCATTTGGTGGGAATATGTGAAGAATGTCAAACACATTTGAGAAGAGGAGCTGACTTGGAGTGAGTTTGAGAGACTTTTAGGAAGAAGTATATATCTGAAAGATACTATGATGATATTGAAATGGAGTACTATGAGTTGAATATAGGATCTATGAGCAATGAGGAGTATACTAGAAAATTCTTGGAGTTGTTGATATATGTGCCTTATCCTGAGGAGGAGAAAGAAAAGATTCAGATAGTAATCAGTGGGTTGTCGATATCATTCAAAGAAATAATTGAGTTTGATGAACCTAGATCATTCGAGTAAGTTGTCAGAAAGTTGAAGCACTATTATGAGCAATCAAAGTGCAAGACTGAGTCTAAGAAGAATTGGAAAGGTAATGAGAAGAATAAGGGAAAGTGGGCTAACAAGAGAGGAAAACCTCAAGATAGAAACAAGAAGGAGAATGTAGTGCCACACAAGAAGTTCAATGTAGTTGACAAAGGACATGAATATCAGTTTGACAAGAATAACAAGGGTGATGTGAGGAAGCCTTTGCAGTGTTTGACTTGTGACAAGGATCATCATAGGAGAGATTTCCCACAACATTAGGGTGGCAGACCACAGATTTGCGTGCTTAGAAGGCACAAATAGTTGAGGATGTATGATAGATTACTTCTCAAATTTATGCAACATTAGATAATAAGCAGGTTAATCATCAAGCATCTATTATATAGATGGAAGGTAAGCTTTTTGATCAAGTTTTTTCTATTTTGATTGACCCGAAATCTAAATATAGTTATATCAATCCTAACCTAGTGGATAAGTGCCACTTGAATAAAGAAGTGCATGCAGAGTATCGGTTGGTGTGGTTGGCTACAGGTACCAAGAAAAGAGTTCATCATTGGGTGAGATCTTATGCATTTGATCTTAATAGTATGTCTACATTAGTGCATCTAAATGTGCTTCTGTTTGGGTCATACAATATGTTGTTGGATACAGATTGGTTGTACATTCATAAGACTAAGGTAGAATTCTATGATAAGGCTTAGAGGTCAGGTCTTGTCATAATAAATCTTGTCTCATGTTTACCCGGGTAGGTTGGTGAAATTGGGTAAATGTGGGAGGGGTGGTTACAACATGGTGCATCATTAAGTCTTAAGTGTTAAACACACATGGGCAACAACATAATCTGAAGGATAAAACATGAGAATACATTTTTATTAACAAGTGATATACATTTATAGTACATATTGTGACCGTTGGGTTCCACATCCCAAGGTCTCTTGGACTCCTTTTGTCTATTCAGCTTCCACACTAACCCATTGAGGATTAGGTGTCCAACATTCCCCCCCTTAATCCGAGGGGTTATGTATGATTCCAAGATAAGAGTTGTAATACAAAATGTGCAAAAATGCATGGGAACACTAGGCTAAATGTGCTCTCTGAAATGTTTGTATAAATGGTGGTGGTTTAAGGATGACCACCAACACTGGAACGGTTAGTGCAGTTCCCGAAACTCTTCCAAAACTAGTAAGAAGTAGAAGTCTTCTGCTAGAGGAAGTGCTCCTATTATTTTGAAGAGGGAAACCTTCAACCATGAAAGGGAGGTCTCACCAAGCATAAAAGGGAGAATTTCAACCTGAAAAGGGAAGTCTCAACCTGTGATGGTTTAAGGATGACAAACAACTCTAGAATGCTTAATTCAATTCCTGGAACTCTTCCAAAACTGGCAAGAAGATGAAGTCTTCTGCGTGAGGAAGTGTTCTCAATTTTGTTCCTAGAATTCTTCTGAAACTAGCAAGAATCTAAAGTCTTATGCTAGAGGAAGTGTCCCAAATTACCAACTAAAGGCATGTTTAGGGGCATCTTTGTTTCTGGCTACAACTCTGAAAGTGGTGTGATAGGTTGTAGCTCATGCTCACTTGATGTGGATTTGAAGCTTGTAGATGACCATCATTTCCCCCCCCTGTCAGATACAAGGTGAGATGATGGAGAAAACTCAACTGCAAGACTGTTCAATACTCTGGAACAAGTTCTAACATGTGATTGGAGTATCTTCTTGGTTGTTGATGCTCATTGCCAAGAAGCGGTCTATCCAAGATGAATCTTTGCTCTTGCAGGACGTTTGTTTTTGAAGCATCTGTGTGAAGAATGGGTGGTTTTATGACAGTGCTTACATGGATGAAGATCAAAACAATGATCTTCCAAATGGTAGACTCAGTCACAATGTTGGCATTTCACAATCTGTTGTTGTTTCTATTACTATGGAAGAGGAGCAGAATCTGGAATAGCTAGAGGTGAACTACCATGAATGAATCCAACACTCTGAAACTAAATGGGCTTTGAGTAGTCTGGAATATGAAAGGATAAGTCCTTGTCATATCCAAGACCAATCCTGTGTTTGTTGTGGACAAGCTGTTGCCAAGGTCTGATGATGGGCTTGGGAAGTGCAGACTAAGTTTCTGCATCTACATGTACAACTATTGCTTTATGGGAGTCTAATTCAATATTCTGAACAGAAAAAAGTTCAACATGACTCCTTTGTTTTAATCCTTCTTGTTGTAGCGGAGTTTCAAGCTGCAAAAAATAAATTTTCTCTTGTGCATTTTGTAGACAGACTTGAATGTCTATGAGAGAAACTTTGTTGATTTTTAATGTATCATGAGTAGTAGACAGTATCAAATTTTTGAGAAATTCTAATACTTCATTGATTCTGGCCATTTTTATTTATTGTTAGAATTACAACTTAAAAACTAATCACAACTACTACTCAATGCAGAAAAGTAATGCCCACTCATAGTACACAACAATATCCTTTATAAATGTGCAATGATCAGTGTGAAACCAACAAGCACCAATTACAATCCATATAAAAATAAGAGTTTACTTATGACTAGCACTATGTTTCGACTAAACTTTTCTCCACAAAAGATTACTTTTATTTGTCAAAATAATCATTGCCTTTATACAGCCCACCAAACTCTTATGCAGCAGTCGAATCAAGGAACCAATGCATATATATGTAGACAAAAACTATAGTGAGATTTTTTTATAATGCCACAACTGGGGCAGCAGCAACTGCAAACTTGCTTGGATCCTTCAAATACTCCTTCACTTTCAAAGCAGAAATGATGGCTATCAAAACATAAACAACTATAGCACGATGTCAGGACAATACTTGAATGCTCATATATAAATGCTTTGACTAGGGTACAAATCAATATTCTCTGATATTGCCAATTTCTTCCAAGAAAACAATAGTCCACTGTAAGAAACCCAATTGGAATAACTAAGAGAAAACCACAAAGAGTCCTGAGTTTGTATGGTTTGGTCCACTGCGGTATTTTAACAAACAGTTTGTGTATAAAATGTTGTTGGTGCATTACTTGTTGTTGGCTCATGTATATACATAATACACTGGGACAAATACTTGTGGAAGAACTTCAAAATATTAATTTAATATCAAATTTAGACCCAGCAAGCATAAATAATACTAATAACGAGTGTAGCAACCACAAACTTCTTCACTCTTCACTAAAATACATGTTCAGAATTTACACAATGGTGTTGCAGATGCTAGCATCCATTTAACTATTTTAATAGATAAAGGGGAGAGCTAGTACACAAATAAAATCTAATATATATATGCACTGTCTATGATGGCATTAACTCATAGTTCGCTTCAGCATCGGAGATACTAGATTTGAGTAAGTTACTGGTAGATATTTTGCTACCTCTTCAACGTGTATCCACACCTCAGTATAACCAACACATCCTCTTCTGAAATAGTGACCATGTTCAAAAAAGCTATGCAATATTGTTGAATTTCATTCATCGGCGACTTCATCAATCACTCATGCCCAAAACTCATCTCATCTTGTTGACGTAGTGATTGATAACTTAGTGAAGAAATCTTCATGTAAACAAACAAATGATTGCAACTTCCTTTAAAATTGCACCGGCTTCACCTGAAACCTTGATTTCGGCTCCATTCTTAATATGACAACTACTTCGCTCTTTCCAACAAACAGTGGTTACCCTCTGTTGAGCAACAATTAACAATAGTTTATTGTGTCAACAACATTCTAAAAAATAGGAGCAAAATGGCTGTTATCAACAGTTAGTTGATGGCTAGAAAATAAATAACGGTAATGAGGGATAAACTCTTAGTTGAGAAATGATTTTGTTACTCTTGATATGTGCAGAGAAGCTCAAGGGACTGCAGTAGTGCTGCTACCATGAGCAAGAACTACCAGTGCTCAAATCAACGTAGGGTTTGAATTTACGAATCACCAAGACAACAAATAGGGGCAACATTCCAATGGACCATCTGGCATAGCTCTTGAAGAAATTTTAATGCACAACTAGCATGGCCTCTATGGAAATTTCAACGCACAGTGAGGCACATAGAAAAACTCAACACATAGTATAAACAATCAATCTTCATTGCAGCATTTGACTTCAATCCATAGTGCTATATCAGCTCATGGATTCCCTTAGTTCGAGTGACAAGTTTTAAAGTCACATCAAGTGATGAAACTATATTTGATCTGGAAGAGTTATATGGTGGAGGAGCAAGGCAAGAGCCACAGTGTCAAATCCACTTTGAATTCTATGCCAAATACGATTTTCCTGCGACAAAAAATGGAAAATATGGACGATAGGAGTAGAGAAGATCAAGTCAACGAGCTAACTATTCTAGGTATTCTCTTAATAATATGAATTCATTGCCATTGCATCATTACCATTGTGTGAGCTCATTTTACTAAAAGCGGATTCCTTTTCTTAATTTGAAGTTTGACACTACTGCCTTGACCAGAACAACCTAGGGGATTCCCCTCGGTTGAATTTTTATCGCACACTGTGTGAGCATAGAACGGACTTTTAGAATTGACTTCTCAGTTTAGTTTACCCAGAAAATAAACCTGGCATGAAAGGTGCTCTTTGAGTATGTTAAAAGCTAGATAATGCACTTCGCCCAAAGCTACTGTAATGTTATTGTCATCTATCAATGGATGATGAGGTTGACAACCTAGGACTAGTTACACGTAAATGATGGGCCAACACAGACTTGAACACATACTAGGAGATTATCAATGTATTTCAACTTCAACGCACATACCAGGAGATTATTCGATACATGGAGAAGGTATAATGTTATTAAACACGCAGGAAATAAACCACAGAGCTCTAGGAAAACATAACCTTCAGTTATAAGCTGGAGATTGTTTATGCAATCCACAACATTCATGGGCTTCAAAAATAAAGCTCAATCATTTCATTAACATCCAACTTTAAGAACACCAGCATTCCTACCACAACGTTTACCATTTACTTAAAAACACATATGGTAGAGGGCGCAGTCTAGACAGAAGGTGCAGTACTGACAGAAAAACGCTTATGTTACACTACCATAGAAGGTGTTAGGCAACTAGGAAAAATATAGACAGTTCTAACAGGCTAGAAAATGGTAGACAAACAGATATGTAAAATTAGGCTCGCAGTAATTATGCAAGGCAGTAATATGCCTGCTCTGATACCTTGTTAAACACACATGGGCAACAACATAATTTGAAGGATAAAACATGAAATTACATTTTTCTTAACAAGTGATGTACATTTATAGTACATATTGTGACCGTTGGGTTCCACATCCCAAGGTCTCTTGGAATACTTTTGTCTATTTTGCTTCCACACTAACCCATTAAGGATTAGGTGTCCAACATTAATCATCCCTTTTCTACCCATTATTGATTTAACATTTGCCCTCCTCTTCTTATCATGCAATTTTCACTCCTAATGGTTGATCAAGTCACCTTGTCTCATCATTGATGGGATATTGTCCCTAACTTGATATGATCTGGGAAATATTTAACGATGGAAGTTTATTTTAAAGTTTACAAATTTTGGCGAATAGTACAAGTCCCTACTATGTAAATTGTAAAATGTATAATCTTTTTTTTAATATTTTATATTTATAATTAGTATATTTTTGTAGATTCACAGCTCATGTAATGTACTAAAACACAAGAAAATAATCTACTCTACTCTTTAAATGGTGGAAACTAATGATCGGAGAGAAAAAAATCAACAAGAAGAATATAATAGAAGACACATAACACAATTGATTTTGTAGGGAAAGCCACTTCTCAAAGACTAGACTATTTATTGCATTAATTAGAATCTGAGTGATAATACAAATCTTGTTCTCACAAGAACAATTCCTACACAAGTATGATCAACTCTTTGCCTCACAAGCCCACGTTGACCAATAGCTAGCCAATTTCTGCTGCCTCATGAGCCCCTATTTCCTTATGCAATTCATGAGAAGAATAGACAATATTTAATTGGGAATTCCTTCTTTCACAACTCTGCAATCCAAATATAGGTCCTATTCTAATTGCCTGCATGAACTGCACAACTCTGATCATTCTACAAATGATAGTACATTGTCCTTGCACTCTAGTCTCAACTAGGTCTTTCTATGAACTGACATGCATGAGTTTCTCATGAGGCAATATTCAGTTAGCTGGAGTAGCACTGAGGATGCACTAGTGCACCAACTCACTACTAGACCTATACTAGTTCGACAAATAGTTAGAACTAGTTTAACTGTCTATAACTCAGTCAAACTGATTTATCTAATTACAACTCAAATAAACTCATTGTGGACCCCTAAAATTTAGGGAGAACATAAAATGAGTACAAAAGACTTCCAAATTGAAATTCCTAAGCTAATTAAGTTAATTAAACTTAACCAATTATTTACAAGTTTCTACGAGAATAGAATTCGATTTTAATTCACAGTTTAATCAAGGACAAATTAAGTTGGAATTTCTTGTTTGCATTTCTCAACACTCCCTCTCAACAAGAAAGGGATTATCAGCTAGCCTAATTCTATCTCTGTGAAACTCGAATTTACATCTTGATAATGCCTTTGTCAAAATGTCAGCATCTTGATCCTCCATGGGAATGTACTCCAACAACATAATCCACCTCAATACACAATCTCAAAGATGACGATATCAAATATCAATATTCTTGGACCGATCATGAAAAGCTAGATTTTTAGAGATTTTGATACAACTCTAATTAACGCGGTAAATCCTAGTTGGTTCCATCTACTGACCAAACAAACCAACCAAAATCTTCCTCATCCAAAGGGCCTCACATGCTACCTACATTACATCCATGTACTCAGCCTTTATCAAACGAAGTGCAACCGATCTCTGCTTCTTGATGTACTAATAAAATGCTACTAATACAATACTGATGATCCCTCCTGATGTGCTCTTGTTGTTGGATTGACTCCCTACCCAATCTGCATTGGTGAAGCCTTGAAGCTTCACTCCCTCTATCCATTTATACCACAATCCATACTAAGTAGTTCCATTGAGGTATCTCAACACATGCTTTGTCACCTTCCAATATAGCTTGGTAGGCCTAACCATTGATTGACTAAGCTAGTTAACTACATAGAACATATCTAGTAGTGTGTTCACCGAATACATGAGTGAACCCATAAGCTACCACTAAATAGTAGCTTCAACTACTTCAACCGAAGTAGTGCCCTCCTTCCTCCCGTTACCTCATACAGGAGTCTCCATGGGTTTGCTTCTCTCCATGCAGAACCTCCTAAGTATTTCATTGGCATACTTTCCCTAAGACACAAATATTTTCCCATAACCCTACCATACTACCATGCCCATAAAGTAATGCATAAGCCCCATGTCCTTCATCTCAAACTCTCTTGCAAGGTCCTCCTTGCAATACTTGATTAGCTAATCATCACTTTTCAAAATCAAATCGCCGACATATAACACAATGATAAAAAAAATTACCTTCTACCTCTATGTGGTTCAAGTTCACATCTGCTTCACTCTTGGTGAAGCCCAACCTGGTGAAGTAGTTATTGATCTTGGTGTGCCAAGCATGAGGTGATTTCTTTAGCCCGTACAATTCTCTCTTGAGCTGACACACATGCGACTCATAGTTGAAGGTCTCAACACCTTCAGACTGCTCAATATACACCTCTTCCTCAATCATGGCATTAAGGAAGGTTTTCTTTACATCCATATGATTTATCTTCCAACCCATCTGTGCTGATAGTGCTAATATGGATCTAATCGATGAGTACCTTACAACAAGAGAAAAGGTCTCATCATAGTCAATCCCCTATACCTATGAAAATCCATGGACCACAAACCTAGCCTTATGCTTCTCCACACTACCATCTTGAACTTTCTTTACCCTATAAATCCATCAAGAGCCCATCATTGACTTTTCCTTTGCTGTCGAGACCACATTCCAAACACTATTATGTAATATGGAGTCATAGTCCTCCACCATGGCATCAACTCAAACCAGTTGATGCACTACCTCCTCAAAGGAAAATGCCTCTGTCTCAACACATCCACTCATAAGAATGATGTATCTAGTGTGCCTCTCAGGTGACCTCCTCATCCTACCCTGATATTTGTGTTCTCCCACATTCTCTCATGCATCATTCAATAACCTATTAGCCTCTCTGGTGCACTTCCTACGTTGAGATGTGGGTGCTCCCACATTCTCCCATGCATCATGCAATAAACTGTCAGCCTCTCTAGTGCACTTTCTCCCATCTCTGGAAGACTCTACCTGAGTGGATGTCTCCTCTCCTAGATCCTCTACATGTGGTCGCTCCACATCAATCTAAGGCTCCTAAAACATAGGATATAAGAGCTCCTCATATGTGTGTAGTTTATGCTCCATCTCAAGGGAAACTCATATGGCCTTCTCCTCATCGAGTCTAACATCCCTACAAACCATTGTCATCCTGTTGGTTGGAAAGTACACCTAATAATTGTTAGGTGTATCAATGTAATCCACAAATATCCCCATCTTTGTTGTCGGTTCAAGCTTATTCCATGGATATTTGGCCACATGGAAATATACTGGACCCAAAAATCCTGAAGTGACCAACATCTGGTCTCTTTCTAGAATAAGCCTCCTCTGGTGTCTTCATTCCAAGAATCCAATGTGGGCTACAGTTCTGCAAATAAATCATTGTGTTGCATGCCTCAACCCACAATCATAGTGCTATGCTGTGATCATGCAACATCGCCCTTGTTGCCCCTACAATACTTCTGTTCTTCCTCTCGGTCACCCCATTTTGTTGTGGGTTATAGGGTGTCTTCAACTCTTGTTTAATCCCTTCTCTTGCACATAGTTTCTTAAAATCATTTGAGATATACTCACCACCATTATCACTCCTCAACAATTTAACCTTCTTGCAACAATATTTCTCAACCAATGCTTTAAATTCACAAAACTTTGTGAAAGTTTTATCCTTCTTCTGCATGAAAAATATCAAGCATTTATGATAAAATTTGTCAGCAAATATAACATAATACCTTTGTTTGGTCGTGGATGTTTTCGAGAATGGTCCACACACATTTGAATGGAATCGCTCTAGAATCACCTCTGATCTATTGTCTCTATCGTAAAAGGAAGGCTTGGTGTATTTTCCCAAAGTACACCCCTTGCATGTATCAACTTGCTCAAGCGTACCTTTGGGAAGACCAGTAGCGATTTGCTGCATTATTTTCAAAGCCTCTCTAATTTCATGCTCAAAGCAGCACAATACCCTACTTCCAACTTATAGATATTCACAAATCAAATGCCTATCTTCTTTACTTGACCCATGGCTATGTGTCGAAGGATCCCCTTTCCTTTCAAGAAAATTACATCATATCCTTTGTCCTCAAGCATGGAGACCTATACTAAGTTTTTCTTCAACCCCAAAACATACATAACATCTCTCAGTGTGAGAGTAGCACCCTATTCCCTCTGAAAAGTAATTGTGCCCAATCTAGTAGCACTATACTTCCTAACGTCATCCATCTCGATGTGCATATGGAGATATTTCTTCTCTAGGTCACTAAAAAAGTGCTTGTCACTAGTCATCAGTGGAACCATCTCAGGTGTTCCTTGTGATCTCATCCTATAGCAAATCCGACCATAGTCATTCCCAATCTCGTAGCTTCTCCCTCCCATTTGTAGAGTCTTGATAACTATGGAAACTCTTTGGGAGTCCTGGAAGAGTTTGGCTTACATATCATCCTCTAAAATGGTTATTCCAACACTTACAATATCATCATGATAGTGAGTGAACTTGTTCAAGTATTTTGGAACGGTCTCGCCTTTCTACATATTTATTTTTTGAAGTTTATCTTTCAGTGCCAACTTCCTATGGTCATTTCTATTTTGGAATAGGTTCGTCAATGTTTTCCACATACCAGACATAGTTTCCTTCCAATGGAGACTCGAGAAAATGTGGTCTCGAACTCCCTCGAGGATTATCTGCGTCAACTTCACCACACACTTCTTCAGTTTGGCTAGATTTTGTGCATCTGATGATATTGGCTTAGGAATGTCTTTCTCAATGAATTATTTCAGGCCACTATCCTCTAGCACAACCTCCATCCTATCCTTCCAGGTTATATAATTTGAGTTTCCTTCCAAGGCAACTCAAGGCTGAAACCATAGAAAGAAATTTGTCGATCCTAAAGTATATATTGCAAATTAAAATTTCACCTATAACCCTAAACTCAAAACTTCAAAATCTCATCTAGTATACTCTCTTAAGCTCTAATACCAAGTATATTTTCATGTAGATTCACATCTCATGTAATATACTAAAACACAAGACAACAATCTACTGTAATGTTTAAACAATGGAAACCAATTATCGATGAAAACAATAATCAACAAGAGGAAGATAATCAAAGACACATAACACCATTGTTTCTCTAGGGAAAGCCACTGCTCAAAACCATGACTATCTATTGGGAATGGGTTTGTTGGGGTCAATTTTGGGGTTAAAAACCTAAGTTTTGCGGTAGAAACCATGAATTTTGTATAAAGAAATGTAAAGTATCTGCATTTTGTGGTTGTGGAGCACGAAGATATCAAGAGTCAAAAAAGGGTTTCTGCCCTTAGTCTAGATAGGTTGTGTCACCTTGATGAGATCTTCCCTTGGTCCACGAACCATGGGATTGTATAAAAAGGAGGTCCTAGAGGAGTCTAAAAGAGACAATTGAGGAAGTGGAGTCATTGATGAGTCTACAAAGGAGCTAAGAGTGAGAGTCTTAATGTAGGAAGAAGACTTTGCATTTGAGTGAGCGGACCCCTGCAGCTATGTGCATAGGGTAGTCAGAGTCTGTATTGAACATCTGGATCATCAATAAAGAAGAGTATTATGAGGTTTTTATGTATTTTACTTCTATTAATTACATGTAATTATGTTAAGTTAATCACTGGGTTTATGTTTTATTGATAAGAGAATCTAAATGTTTTCCTCTGTTATATGAATGCAAGTAGAGGTATATGTTTACACAAAGATAATCTAAATTGGATGATAAAATTGACGAACACTTAGGATAATCTGGAGAACTATACGAAAAATTAGTTAAAGAGGTGTGTAAGTTATGAGATTTCTTGTTAGGGTTACACGAAGGATGATCACATACCTTCACAGAGGTTCTGAAAGACTAATAGAGAAGTACATCAATAAGCCCTAGAGGCTTATAGATCTACGCGAAGGCAGAGTTAAGGTATAAAACTAACATCAGAATCATCTCAAGGTGTGAAAACATGGTTCCTGCATCCCCCCATACTGCTTTAGGTGAAATTTTAGTCCACACTCTATAGATTGATGTCGAAATGGCCAGTAGTGTATGGATTTGCTTGGCTGACTAAACGATGAACCTGGGTCAAGGCCCATGAAGCCAACAAATGGGGGCCACGAGGTAAGTACTTGAAATCATTAAATACTTGGATTAGTATGCTCTTATGTGAAAAGAGGGTCATGCAGTTACCTTGATTTTCGGAGCTACGCAAAGTGGAAGATATTTCAGGGACGGGGGAAGAAAATGTCTTAAATATAGCCCACTGATTGAACCTCATTTGGGTGATGATGAAGGAGCAGCGTAGGCTTCTCTGCTGAGTGTTATTTAGTTGATAAGATAAGTGTTCCCACAAATACCTACACCATCTCCATCCTTATTCCATCCATCCAGACTGCCTCCATCCTCACCTCCACCACTTACCCCATCGCCCACATCACCGCCACCTCCACCACTATTCAACATGGCGAACTCCGTAAAGCTACTTGTATTCAAGGGCGTAGGAAATTAAGATCCGAACTAGTTTTGGTTTGTCGAGAAGGCTATGTGGGAAGCTCAGGGTATCATAGACAATCAAATGAAGAAAGCATTGTTGGTTAGTGCTTTGTACGACCATGCATTAATGTGGTACATTAAGTACAGTACTGATAACCTGATGTCTGCATTGGGAGATGTTGGCTTAATGGGGCCTAATCCAGGTTCATAGATGTTTAGCCAAACAAATCCCAACACTACCGTCCCTTTCGGCAACAGTCCGTGGAGCGCAGACTGAAGTCTCACTTGAGGTAGCATGGGAGGGTGTTGGAACCAGGTTTCCACACCCTAGGGATGTCTTGATGTGGTTCGGGTTTGTGCAGAATGATCCTATGTGTTATGCTCCTTCCATTCAACAGTCATCTTGGGGCAACTACCTTACTGAAGCATGAATGTGATTTACCCTTTTTTGTGCTTAGTATTATTATAGATCTTTTGTTACTTATGAAAGTATAGTTCTTTCAGTTATTATTTAACATAAACAGACATGCACATAATTATAAATCGGGAACAGATGCATAAACCAAAATCTAGAATAGATACACGATATGTCAAAATCAACTTATCTTTATTAATGCCTTTATCTGGTTACAATCCACTTCTTTCCCTACGCACAAAGCTACAAGGGTCTGTGCACATAGCTGCAAACTCTACCAGGCCTCTATGCACACAGCGGTGGAGCCTCTATCTCCTATTACAACCCTTGACTTAGACTCATTGACTCAGAGCGACTACGAAAGTTAATAACCCATGCACTATAGATCTCCTTCATCCCTTTCTAAAAAATATCTTCTACACCTAGAGCCTTGCTTTATTTATAAATTTCCATGGTGTGTGGACCATGTGTAGGCCGACACATTTTCTATTATTTTACCTTATTTTCAGGTGGACTACCCTTCTATTATTTTACCTTATCAAATGTGCGCTATGTTCTAACGCATCATTGTTAGCAGCTTCCACTTTCCTTCGCATATGTTTCCTACATTTGGGTCAACTTGCTCTCTATTGTGGCAGTGACCGTGAACACTTCCTCAAGCCAAGGCTGGATGTGTGCTTTAAGCCCTGCTTTTTTTTGTCGCATAGAGTCCACTCGTTCTTTCAAATCTCGGGCCTCCCTTATCTTAGCCAAGCACTGGGTGAGGGCAAGCATCTATGTGGTTCCCAAACATCGTCATAACCATGCTGCAATTCTTGTGCTTCCGTCTCTAGCTGTTGTAGCATTGGGTCCTCCTGGAGTGAAGTGACAGTTAAGAGGGACTGGTCCAACAAGCCAATGCAGTTTTGTATAGCATGCTCTATCTCTTTCAACCCCGATTGAATGGCTTGGTGGAACTACTCTCTGAATTTTGGGGTTATAGAGGACTCTTCCTACAATCATAGCTCTGTTATCTGTAAGTTCAGTTCCAACTGCACCTTCGTAGCCTCCTCATGGGTCCTGCGAACTCTAGCTACTAGTTAGTGAATATTTTCTGCTATGGGGAGCTATGTTGGTATAACCAACTCCACAATACTACTACAGGCTTCCTCCACTTCCTGTTCTACTCCCTATTTTTGGGCAACCATGCTGTCGCACTGCACGCTGAGCTATTTTAGTTTTGCCTTTCGCACACTCAAGATTTGGATAGCGCAACCCTCCCTCGCATGAATCTCAGTAGTTACCCCTTCCTGCAGCTGGTGTAAGGCTTCTCTGGGAATGGAAGCCAAGTTCAACCCCTAACCCATTATGTCACCTTCAGCTGCTGCTACGACGACTCCTTCTGGCAACACCAAAGTGTGCATTGTGCTTGCGTGTGACATCTATTTAGCCTCAGATATTCCTTCCGCAATGTGTGGTTTCATCATTCCTAGTGTTTGCACTTCTAATGCCTGCAATTGCACTCTGAGCGTCCCCAACATAGTCGTCTACTCCGTCATCAACTCTGCCAGGGAATTCTTATTGAAAACCATTCCTCCTATGGAATTTGTTTCCTTTGTCGTCTTTCACGTGGATGGCTACTCTTGGACGTGTGGCCTTTTGAGTTGAGTCACATTTGTTGAAAGGTTTGTGCATTCTTATGTCTCCATCTCCCCCTGTATATGCTACTCCATGGGAATTTCTTGGCCTTCATCAGCCTCTTTAGTGGCCGCAGTTGTGGTCTATGTCATTTCCTCTAATGTGGCTACCTCATCCATCGTCTACAACATGGTTGCTTCTTGTTCCTAACACTTTCTTTCTGCTAGCTTTGTGAGGCACAACTTGGTCTCCTTCTTCTTCTGTTGTGCCGTGATTTTTTCCAATTCTGCCAAGTCCAGGATGTGCCACTCTGGAGACAATGATGCCATTACTTCAAAGATGGCATCATCTGTGGCAATGAACGGTAGCTTTTCCCATGCTTGGCTAGATCCTTGCGAGCCCGGATATACAAGTTATGCATATCTGCCTTGAATTCCGCCACACTCTATAAAGTGTTATATACTGTTGGAGACAAGTGCAGCTTACAGTTGATCCATGTTAGTGAACTTGACTCTACAAATGTCCAAAATACCTTTATCTTCTAGATCCTTGTCTCATCTTTGGTCGCCCAGAGCGAGGTATACCTTATGGCCTCAGGCATGTTCTATTCCATGGTGGGAAACTAGCTGTCTGCCAGCAGCTCCTCAACAATCAACAGGATGGATAAGAGCACCCATGCATAGTGGAAGTTCTTAACCTAGTCCTATGCTTCCCTATAGTTTGTCAAAAATTCATCTTACAGAAACTGCACCCAATTGAACTGGACGCCTTCTGCACACTCCTCTGCCAATGCAATTCCAAATGTCGGTACTTCATCTGCACCGCATTTTGTCATGAGCTTGCTAGCCAGCAATTAGATGGCAACAAGCACTCCTCGATCTTTGATACTTGTAATTACATATCCTCACTTCCTTTTCTCTAGCTTATATTTGGCCTTCATAGCTTCTTCAAGGCCCAAGTCACTACTCTTTCTGGCTATGTTTGCGGGATTGCTTCCTTTAATTGGCAGCTGCGAGATTCGGTGAATTAAGTTAGTCGTGAAGGGAATCAACTCTTCTAGCCATAGATATCTGTCATGTACTAGACACAATAGTTGTTGGATGACAAAGATAGTGATAGGCGCACAGTGGTAGTGGGGTATCCACCGAAGATATAGTAACCCTGCCTTCTCCACACCTCACAACCATTTATGTTGTCATAGTTTTTCTGCAGCCAACTATGGGAATTTCTCACTATCTACCAAGTCCCAGTCTTCGAATTTTATATTTGGTATCTATCCAAGTGATGGTTTGTCAAAACTGATAACATCCAGAAGAATTGGGGTTTGGAGTGCACTCTTCGAGGCCTCCAGGTCCTTTGGTATCTTGGTTGTCCCTTTCCATGGGGGAATGTAGGAGCGTAACACTATAGCTGAAGGTAGTTGGGAGATATTTTCCTCCTCATCATCCTGTGCCTCTATTTGGGCTATTAGGTCTTACAGATCTTCCTGCTCCTCTTCTATCTCAATAGTGATAGCTTTACCCTTTTCGGCGAGCGAGATTTTACTAACTCTTAGGTATCGTGGTGATACCCAGATGGGCCCCATCTGTTGGGTATACGACCAAAGTCCTACATTGACTAGAAGTGGGGAGGATCATGGGTATATAAAGATGGACAAATATCTCCATTGGTATGAGGCCTTTTGGGGGTAAAGCCCAAAAGAAAATCCATGAGGGTTCCCAAAGAGGACAATATCATACCATTGTGGAGATATGTGGTGTCCAAAGTCCTTACAAGTGGTATCAGAGCCAAGTTCGAAGTTATCCAAGTGGATGAATCCTCGGAATGCTGAATGAAAGTGGTGGGCCCCGGTAATATCACGATGGGATCCGTGGATGAGCTCGGTTAGACAGGCAGTGTGCTCCGAATTCTTCATAGATGTGTCCTAGTCCCAACACTATGAAGAGGAGTTGACCTGGGATAGAGCAAGCTCTCGAGGCAGGTGGTGCTCCATGTAAGGCATGTGCTTCCAATGCATTGGAGCGGAGAATCCTGGTTGGTAGAGAGTGGACGGATGGATAATCATTTGAGGGGAGGATTGTTGGGTATACAGCCAAAGTCCTACATTGACTAGAAGTGGGGAGGATCATGGGTATATAAGGATGGAAAAATATCTCCATTGGTATTAGGCCTTTTGGGGGCAAAGCCCAAAAAAAAATCCATGAGGGCTTAGGCCCAAAGTGGACAATATCATACCATTGTGGAGATATGTGGTGTCCAAAGTCCTTACACCATCAGCTGTTTGTTCTTCTGTGGTCGCAGTGTGAGTGGGGACTTTGGGACCTCTGGTGCGTCTTTTGCCTCTCCGAGCTCCTCCTGGGTCACCCGGGGTTCTTAGCTACCTCCCATAATTTTCACTCTCATTCTTGACATTGTGTTTATACTGGACTTGGTTAGTCGCACATTTATGGGTGGCAAGGTAGCTTGGGACTCACTGCTCTGTTCTACCTCAATTCTTAACAACCCTAGAGCTGCTTGAAAACTACCCCATGGAATTTTATAGTAATAGTCAGAATTGAATTCAATCCTTCCCTCCATTTTGAGTCCCTAATACTTACTTGGTAGCAAATCTCCCCAAATATAGCTCATAATTCATGTCTTAAAGGTCTGCCGCTCACTCCTTTTCACATTAAATTAGCCTTCTTGTCATGAATAGTGTTATCAATGGTCATTGCAGAGCCTCTGCACACAATAGCACATCCCCTTAAGCATAACTGTGAACCTTGTGCCAGACGGGCTCTATGCGAACCCCCCTTTTTGTGCATATTTCCTATAGCCTTGTTATAGTCTCGCGCCTTGTTTCAACTGCTTGGGGTGCTGAGAATGTGCCTTCTACAAATAGTTAGGTGGTCACACCCTTGGTGCGAGGCTTCCTTTTCCTACTAGCGCAAGTTATTGGCACATTCCACATGCCTTTGTGTCATGTCCCCTTTGGATGGTACCTTCCCTCTTTTAGTAAGGTGTGGTTGCAGCCATAATAGTAGGGTTGCAATTTCTTCGAATGCCGTAGTAGTGCTAGCTGGACTTGGTCCCCTCATAGTACTCATTTTCTCGCAGCCTGCTTGCACAACTTCATTTTCCAGTTTACAAATTTCTTCATCCAATGTTATACTTATCTTCCTCAGTCATGCCCATTCATCATCGAGTACCCGAAGTTTCATGCTTCCATGCCAAATGTTTTCTTATAGCTGTCAAATTCTTTTGACCAGGTCCCTGTGTCCTATTCATACTGTGACAACCATTGTCCAAGGATGATTCTCTACCTTCCTGATTTCCTCTCGTCTTGTCATTTTTTGAAGTCATTTCCACACTCTGGTTTGTGCTTATGGTCCTATCAACCCATTGAACCACTGGGGTGCACAGGTCCCCATCTGATCATCCCACCCGGTAAATTGTCTTCACGATCTCGCATGGCTTGTGAATGCACATTGCCCTTTCGACTATTGTGTAGGATCCTGATTTTTGAACCTTAGCCTGGGTTGTGCCTACCTAGCATGCGACTATACCCATCGACACAGGTGGGCACACAAATTGCTTTGCCCTAGTTGCCCGACCTACGTTTGACACTAGGAATTTTCAAACCACAAGCATGTCCTTCTTCTGCATCCATGCTAGCTCCCAATATTCTGTTGGTGCTTCTGCCACCCTTATGCAGGTGCAGTGTATAATGCCCAATCCATCATGTTGCACAGCTGCTGTTTTGGTCCTGACCTTCGAATCTCATTTAAAATTTCATCCCCTCCCTTATCCCCATCATATGTTGGTAATTCCCTAGCTTCGGTTGTCACGTACTGTAGTGATCTAATCATCCTGTTGCAATTTAGCATTAATACCTCATGCAACCAGTTCTGCCAATGTTCTATTTCTTCATCAGAATCTAAAGTACAGGAACCGTCACACTCCCATGAGATTCTCCCATCTTTAGTTGGGTTTACCTGATCCTGACTTTGCACTGTTATCTGGTAAATGTAGTCTAGCTCATTGTCACTATGATCTTCGCGCATAGGTTCAGTCTAGCGCACTCCTTCTACTAGATCCAGTGGAATGACGATGTGTAGAAACTTTTTCTCAAAAATCATTTTTCACTTCTTTAGGTTGATGAATCGATTCATATCCATAGCCCAATCTATCCCTAATAATGCGGGGTAAGGGTTATTGTCATCCAAAATATCTATTACCTCAAAGTCTGTCTACGTGCTTGCACCGTCAATATCCACAGTTACCCCTTGTAGTCTTCCCATGGGCATGATCTTTTGCTGATTTTCCATCCGTAATTGAATAGGAGACCATTATAACTTAGGTTGGCCCATCCACTCCCAAGTCTGTTTTGGTAATACATTCGCGTCCGAACCTAGGTCGAGGACTACCTGATCCATCTCATATTCACCAATTTGCGTCATCAACTGCATTTCCCTCCCAGTACGCAAAGTATGCTTCCCCATATTTTGAACTACGCACGATTCCCATGATCTTGCACACCTAGTGATCAGCTCTTGGAGTCCTTTAACTGCCTTATTGTCTCGTAGCAACTTCATGCATGTCTCTAAAAAGGTAGTAAGCATAGATAGATCCATTCCCAGTTCCAGTTGATCCTTACTACTTGAAGTAGAGGCCTCCTTGAAGCTCTTCTTAGCGTCCATAACCATTTCCTTCACGCGTTTCGAGTCAAGTTTATATTCCTTTGTAGGGACCTTGCGGACCCATGTATCATCCTTGGGTTTCTTTTCCTTATCTTCTCCTATAGTCATGCCACTTCTAAGAACCATATTCATGTTGGGGTCTCCTTCGTGTGGTTTCAACCTCATCATTTGGATATTTTGAGTTGGAGTAGGCTGTAGTACCCCTTTCTCGCGCATCTATGCAAATAACATCGAACAATCTACCACTCCATGACCAAATTGATAGCAATACGGACAACATATTCTAGTCGAATTCATACAGTCGCACCCATAGTGCCCGGGTTCTCCATAGTTGTAGCAGATCAACTATCTGCACCCTCATCTCTGTCCCATCCCTCCTTGCCCTCGACCTCGTCCTTGAAATCCCCACGTGTGATTGCTACAGCTGGATCGAGGCCTCACATTTCTGTCTACATTCGATAAGCTAGGGTATTATCCATGATTAGTGACCTGAGTGTTATCACTCAAGTTGTCCCTAAGCTCCTGAAGGGATACAGCCAAGGTAACCACAAACCAATCTTTGTATTGCAGGTTCTAGCCCACCTGCAATCAGAGAGGGCTCTCTCTTAATGATTTAGCTTTGTTGAGGCTAATTTTAGGCTAGTTTTTGAGTTCAAGGGTTTTGATTTTTTGTTTGGATGGAAGATGATTGTGAGGCAGATAATTCCAAGCAGAGAGGCAAGGGAAAGTCTGATAAGTTTCAAACCATTGGGCATGGAGTCATGGATTAAGGTTTGCTGTTGCGTTTTCTTGGTCACAAGAGGATTATGGAGCGGGATAGCTACACATGGGACAATTACCAACTTGCTGAAGAGATTGAATGATAATCAGTGATGAAGGGCAATCAAGAAGCTTTCACCAACTGATAGGGAGGAGAAGTGAATGAATGGTTATTTAGGAGCAGTTAAGAATTTCGAAACTAACATTCATATGTGAAAGAAATAGCATAAACAAGATCATTTAAGTATACATGTTCATAACTATTCCTGATGAAAACATAGAGAAATTGCAGAAATTGAGCCTAGGGTGTAGCCAAGAAAATCCTAAACTATTCTTATTTTCTGCCACTTAGATGGTGGATTGATGATGAAACAAACATAAAGGATTAAACAGAGTTAAAGAAACACTTATTGAACCATGTCAAAGCACAGGAATTCCATAGTCACTTCTCGACCAGTTAAACACAACGGACAATTTCATAATCCATGCTTTCAGCAGTCTTTGATTATAGAAAGTACCAGATTTACAGTGCGAGTATCTGCTCAAAAATATCGAACTAAAAAAGAACAAACAAGCAACCAACCAACCCCTACTCCATTCTTCAGGGTGGTATATATAAGCAAAATATCTAAAGTCATTTATTACAACCGACCTAAATAGGTCTACAGGAAAAAGGCTTTCTAAACCTAACTTATGCTGGAATTAAATGTAATCAAGTCTTTTTGGGTTGCGCTAGTGGCAGCTGGATCAAAGATTAAGTTTATATGATGTCCTCTGTGGCTTGGTGCAGTGGTTCTGTCATACCTGTGCATTGAGTTATGGTCCACTGATCTCCTGTGAGTTTAATGTGCAGTCATTTGTGATAATGAGCTTTCAATGCATCCTCAACTGTTTCTTGACTTTCAGGGCTTTCCTTTTAATGCTGGATTTGCCTCGAGCCCTGAGAAAACCTCCTCTGATACTCTTCGCCGCTACTCTGATACTCTTTGACATGCTTTTTAGCTGCATTTTTTATTTGATACTCTTGAACCTCTGATCCTCGTCTCTCTCTATCCTCAAATATGCTTGAATTGGCAAAATCGGGCTTTTTCGGGCCTTTTCGATGCAAAAAGGGCCAAGGAATCAAAAGATTCCCTAAAGATTCTCCAATATGGCTCATTTCCCGTAGCGATGCGCGATTAGC
Source organism: Pinus taeda (assembly GCA_000404065.3). Classification (NCBI taxonomy): domain Eukaryota; kingdom Viridiplantae; phylum Streptophyta; class Pinopsida; order Pinales; family Pinaceae; genus Pinus; species Pinus taeda. The sequence continues at coordinate 20,540 of APFE031729531.1, read as the reverse complement.
GTTTCACGCTAATCACGCATCCAAAACGCTAATCGCGCATCCAAAACTACCTCTGTTTTTCATTCCGGACCTCCGAAGCTTGACTTTCGCGCTTGCGCGTTTTTCCGTTTTTGGCTGCTGACGTCAGCTGTACGATGGATGACGTCAGCATGATGTCAACAGTGGGGTCCTCTGGTATGGATGTGATGTCAGCATGACGTCAGCAGGGTAACATGGTAGTACGACGGGGTGATGACGTGGCAGGACACGGTGGCAGGTGACGTGGGCCAGGCACAGGCAGGAAGGGGTGAGGCGGAGCCGACGTGGCGGAATTTCGCGATGCTCCTGTTACATGGGGGGAAGGCGGTTTTGGCAGGGCATTGGACCGCTTTTGATACGAAAGTGGTTTCTGTCAGGGGCGGCCTGATGCAATGGGAATGCACAGCTGTCCCGGTGTACGACAGTAAAACCGTCGGACATCGGGTGCTAACGTGCCCACACAAAAGGGCGCCCGATATGGATATCAGCCATCAGATCTGGGAGAGGCAATCAAATGGTGGACGGGCGGAGAAGGTGCATGAAATTTAGTACAAGTGCGCACGCGTTAGTTTTTTAATTTTTCGCGGCGCTGGTGGGTTTAGACTTTACGAAATGGGTTAATGGGTTTCGACGCTTGATTTATAAATTAATCAAAACCTAATAATTTCCAAAGAAAATGCACGCGGGGGGGGGGTTTCCTTTGGAGAGGGTTTATTTGTGTTTTGGAATGGGTCCAAACACTAGGGAAGGGGAAATTTATGCAGAGATGGGGCTCTTACTAAGGTCCAGATGACCTAGTAATTCCCAAGGGATGTTTATGGTTATATTCCAACCAGGGGGAGGGGATATTTACATAGGGGAGCTATTAATATGGTTTTTAAATAGGGGAAAGGGAAATATATAGGGAGCTAAATAATAATGTCAGTAGTTAATATGAAAGTGACCAGAAAGCGCTAAGTTTCAGAGATCTTAGGCTGTGAAGGGGAGATAGAACTTTGTAGAGAAAGTGTGGAGCCTCCTTGAGTAAAGAAGATCTTTACCAAGGTTAATGACATGGAAAATGATGTAACTAAGAGGTATCAAGCAGATCTTGACCTCTTTAGCGGAGGGTAGTAAGTGATTTTAGGGAAGAGGAAGAAGAGGGAGTTAGTCATGCCTCGCTTGAAGTCCTTGAAATGGGAGTTGTCTACTGACTGTGATGTGTATGAGTGTAACACTTGAAAATGTGGAATTAATCACAAATCAACCTTCTACAACCTCAAAATTAGCTACCCAACCTACTTACCTAACATTTTTTCTTCTTTTTGGTTTGGGTGCACTTGGACTTGCAGACCCAGCTTTTGAACTTTTTCTTTTGATGTCTTCCTATTCTACATCTACACTTATTTCTTCCAAGGGCCCAGATTAAGCAGTTGGGCTCCTTCGATTCTCTACCTATCTAAGAATCTGCCAAGATTAAGCTGTTTGGACATATTTTTCATTCTCTATATTCTAAAACAGGAAATTGAAACCTAGGGAGACCAAGATTAGGCTGTTTGGATCTCCCTTTAGCTGAAAATTTGTACAAAAATGAAAAGACTCTTCAAAATTGGAATGCAGCAGATGAACTTTGAGTAGCATTCTCTCATGGCCTCTTTTTGGTGACTGTTAGCAAATATGGAGCATTGCAGCATGCAAAGTATGGCATATTTGGCCTGTAAAATTGTCAATCATGAAATATGAGTAACCTGCTGCAGCAGGAGGCTAACAGTGGCTCCACTTGGGGATGGCTTTCTCCTTGTGAGAAGCCAAGAACAGCAGGTCAGATTGCCTTGATCTTTTGTTGTTGCTGTGTATTGAAGATTTTTTTTAGTGCTGACTGTTGGATTGATTTGAAATTTTGGGCCACAAACAACACTTTCCCTCTACGGATTTTCTAGTGAATTATATAGCATCGCGTGCTTTCTTCTGCGTGCTTCTTCATTTGAACTGTTTACAAAATAAAATCAAAGTGCCGATATATACAAACATTTTATGTATAGAAAATAACACCGCCTGTTCTTTCTTTCAAAAGGGGTCATTGTAATGGTTTAGCATTCGGCCATTAACAGGGCCTTCTTCAGCTGTGCTGCCATCCAGAGATTTGAGAAAATATGTGTTATTTCCTTGCATAGCGCTAATAATGTATGGCCTTTTCCACAGAAAATCGAATTTTTAATGCTTGCCCTTGTCCTCTCTTCGTGAGTCCCATCTTAGAACTTTGCTGCCAACCCAGAAATCCTCTGCTTTAGCTTTCTTATCAAACATCTTTTTGAGCTTCTCTTACAACATTTGAGCTCTGTCATACACTTGTTCTCTGGTTTCCTGAAGATGAATGGTTTGATTTACTCTTCTCTGCATGTCATTTGGTTCCGTCTGAATTTCCTGCAACAGCTTGATAGTAGGAATGCCTAAAGATGAGGGAAATTTGGCCTCCATGCCATATACTAGCTCATAAGGGCTCATCCCAATGGATTTCTTAGTTGAAAGTCTATCTGCCCACAGGGCATTTGTGAGTTTCCTATGCCAGTTCTTTTTGTTTTCCTCTAGCAGCTTCTTTATGATATTGATGAGGCTTTTGTAGTAGGCTGTGGAGTGGCCCAAGGTAATATGGAATTTGTGGCAAAAATTGATGATCTTTTTGGATTTGAAGGCAGCAGCATTGTTAGTGATAATCTTTTCAGGGCAGCCAAATCTGGAAAGGATATTGCTCTCAAGGAATTGGATAATGGTGGAGTCATTGGCTTGTCTGCATGGGATGGCTTCAATCCACTTAGTGAAATAATCAGTGGCTGTTAAAATCTACTTGTGCTGGCCTGAGGAGGAGGGATGAATTTCTCCAATGAAGTCGAGACCCCATTGTTGAAAAGGATTTTCGGTTGAAATGGGCTTAAGGGGTAAAGGAAGTAATTTTCTTTTCCCTTCAAAGATTTGGCATTTTTGGCATGAAACAACAAACTTCTTGACATCTGCAAAAAGAGAGGGCCAATAATAACCAGCCCTTAAAATCTTGTTAGCAGTGGACTTCCAATATAAGTGTCCTCCACAGTCCCCTGCATGGAATTCTTTCATGATGCTATTAGTTTCATTCACAGTCAAACAATTAAGCAATATTCCTTCATTATTTTTCCAGAACAAAGCACCATCTATGACGCAAAACTTTGATGATTTCATCCTTAAAAATATTTTCGTGGTCCTGGACAATCCTGGGGGAGCACATAGGTTTAACAATACAAAGAAAATATCAGCATACCATGGGGATTGTAAAAAGGTTTCACTGATCTGTGGAGTCGCCAGCTCCGGTTCATTGTCCAGTTGATTAATTTCTAAGGCTTGGAAATTTGTTTCGAACATTAGTTTGGCTAAACCTTGTCCTCTTATCAGCTTGGTAGGTTTTATCTCTATGTCATATTCAAGAATGATGGCAATCCATTTGCCTCTTTTTCCTTCTAGTCCCTCTTGAGTTAATATATCTTTTACAACGGAGTTTGGGACATAGGCAATCACATGGGAGTATAAGATGTAAATTCTAAAATCTTTGATGGCCTTAACCAGGGCATAAGCCTGCTTTTCCATAATATGGTATTTCAAGGGTGCATCTCTTGAAGCTCGGATGAAGAAAGCAATTGGCTTTTCATTACCTTGATCATATTTTTGCAAAAGGACAGCGGCTATGGTGTGCTTAGATACAAAAGAAAAAATGATAAAATCTTTGTCGAATTGCGGACTGGTGAGGACAGGCGTTTGAGTTAGGGCAGTTTTTATACTCTCAAAAGCTTGCTTGGTTTCAAGAGACCATTTTACCTTGGCATCTTTTTTTAACATGTTGCTCAATAGCCTTATTAGCTCATCTAGGTTTGGGATAAATCTCCTTAGGAAATTGATCTTTCCAAGAATGCTTGCAGTTCTTTTATGTTTCTTGGATATGGGATTTGGAGGATAGCTTGAATTCTTTTAGGGTCAATTCTAATCCGATCTTTTGATATGATGTGGCCTAGGAGCTTGCCTTCCTCAAGGGCAAATAGGGACTTCTTAGGATTCAAGGAAATGCCATATTTCCTTCATGTGATGAAAATTTGCCTTAGATGTTTAAGGTGCTCTTGGTCAGATTTGGAGAAAGGGGTTAGGTCATCTAGGTATACAACAAGGAAATCATGTATCTCCTTGGAAAATGCAATATCCATTGCTCTTTGAAAGGTAGCACTAGCATTCTTCAGCCCAAAAGGCATTTTGACATACTTAAATGTTCCCCACGGTGTGGTAAAGGCTGTTTTGTCTTGGTCATCCGGGTGAACAAGTATCTGATTAAAACCTGAAAATCCATCTAGTAAAGAAATTCTAGATGATCCCACT
>APFE031729528.1:886-13021 GCA_000404065.3 Pinus taeda | reverse complement strand
GGGTCAGAGCACATGGTTGTGATCCTCTTGCTACTTTTCATCTTAATAAAGCTATTCTTATTTCCTTCCATATTCTTGTGTACTTGTTTATATATGCATTTATATGGTTAATACATATTTGATCCTGTATTATTTATGAATTTAGATCCTTGTTTCTTCGATAGTAGTATGTTGTTGTGATTCCTCAGGTTCTTTTGAAGCTAGGCAGACAAAGAAGAAGCGGCGAAGCTCTATCAAGAAGGAGAGGAAATCAAGCGCAAGACTCAGGTTGGTCTTCTTGGTTCTCCTCTTGTCCATTTTCATAAAAGAAAACAATAGTAGACTTTGATTGTTTGTTTCTAAGATAGCCACCCATCTTAGTGGGAATAGCAGCATCCGAGTGGAAACTATTCCCAAATAAAAAAATGGCGACTCCGCTGGGGAGCGACTAGATTACTTGTTAGCCTATCTATCCTTGTTTCTTTCATAAACATACAGACCGAGCTTGAAGTCAAGCCGGCTAGCCTTCGAACTGCATTTGTTATACAAATGCAAAGTAGATCAATGTTGCATCATTCTATCTCCGGGTTTTTTTTATGAATCAAATAATAGATCTGCAAGCAATCTAATTTCCCTAAGTGGTGGCTCTAGTAACCTCTTTAGATCGCCCCTGTGTTTTAAATACACTGATCTTTACTTACTCGGCCTAAACACCTGAACTAGATTGAAAACTGTGAGTGAAAACCTATTCAAAGTCTCACACTACTACCATCGCACCCTGCCTTCAAGGCAGTCTGTATGCATCGCACTTCCCGAGTGCAGTAGGTGCACTACATACTGGTTTCACAGTGTAACATGTGCGATGGTCAGGGAGGGTTAACTTTACCCTCAGACTGTGGATTTTTCTCACTGTTTTCAGTCCTATTCAAGAGTTTTGCTATCTGTAGTCAGTGTACTTCTGTGAAAACCCCCTTCTCTTGCATTATTCCGCCTCCCTAGTGCAAAGAACTATAAATGTTTTTATGTATTCTGCATCATTTTTAGTTCTCTTTTGCAAAAAAGTAGCATAGTCGAACTATCATCTCTAGATCTGAAAGTGTAGTAGCTGTCGTTTTCATTTTTAGAAAACAATCCCATTGTTCTGGATAGTCGATTATATGATTACTATTGCATAGGATTTTAATTAGTAGTTTTAAAGTGTCGAAAAGTAATTTTCATTTCAAAATCGCAAAGTGTCTCTCTTGCTTTCGCTTCATTTTGAAAAAGAATTTTGTTGAGTACTGTCGCTTTAAAAGTAATTCAATTTGCACATAGCTTTCTTAACATCATTCACATTAAGAAGACTGAAAATAAATACATGCATGTGCATTTGCATTTTGATTGCTTGGCTTGATTTAGGATTGTGCATTTAGCGTGTGCTCTGTGCTCTGTGAAAAAAAAAAACTTGACTTTCTTCCCTTAGTAGCTAGGATTTTCATTGTTGAAAGAAGATTAAACGTTTGTTTATCATCCTAGACTACATTTTAGGAATTATATACACATCACGTGGTGAACCTAAAAGGCAAATTGTTAAGTAAGATCAACTTAAAATAAATTCAATGAATCTAACAACGCTTTGGAACTTAACGCACAACATCTAGAGGTCTAGGCTAGAGACGTATTCCGACATCGTAAAGCCTGGTAATTGTTGCTTTCAGTGTTGGTTGGGTGATTCCTCCACTGTAAGATGGCAAGTACCAGTACGGACTTGTGCTCCCACATACCGTCATGTATATATTGGGAGACCAAAATAGGCTGCATCCTTTATCCTTAGGAAGCCATGTTTGTTGCCCTATCGATCATAATGCACTGAGCACAGCATTCGAGAAGATTGACTGTCGTACCGTAAAATGTATTCTGTAGTTTTACGATTGGTTTCGTAATCCTCTCTGCTTAGATCTCCAGAGAAGTCCATTTTGCTCCTTTTCAGACTCCTTAAAGGAAAAGGTCCTCTGAGCGCTTGTCACTTCAAGCTCAATAAAAATCGAAGGCGACTAGAGTCATCTTTTGTTTTTTCTCACCTCTTTAAAATTGAAAAAACAAGTTGTGTCAAAGCGTCTAAAATTCATTTAATTCGAAAAACATTTTTCCATTTTTATTTTGAGTTGATCAAGTAATCCGTGATCGTGGAAGAAATTCAATCAAAACACTGTCATTCGCAGAGACTTACGAGTCAACCATTGTTGACTCCGTAAGCGAAGCCATTTCAGACAAAGCAAACTCGTTTAACTGGATCAAAGTCCCCTAGGTTGGTTGGAGCAAGCACTCCAACATCCTCAGAGACTCCGATTACTCCGAACATTTCTGGAATCCCTGCCTCTACAGAAGAAATTCCGCAATAGCAAAAGGACATTACAACTAATCCTAGTGTGACGGTTAACACTTCTATTCCTGAACCAGCTCCATCTACAGCTGATTCAGAAGGTGTTACTCCCCAACCGTCTTCTGCTGCAGAACTTACATCTTCTTCGGCACCAGAAATATTTTACGGACCTGACGGTCTACCTCTTCCTCCTGGATTGATTGCCATAGAAGAGATTATGGAAGATCCTCCATCTAGCACTCCAACGCAACTTGAAGTTGGGATCACCCTATATCCTTCTTCGTCAGAAAATATTCACCCACCCTCGAAAGTTCCTGAAGAATCACTGAGGAATCTTTTGGATAGACTTAATATGTCTGAACAACCATCAACATCAAGGACTATGTCACCCGACACAGCAACAACAGAAGCCCCTTCTGCTATTTCGACAATGTTTGTCGGCGTGCCATATGTCCCAACCAGCTTTCAATCACTGGATGGAGTCCATCCTGGGACTATTTCGACAGTATGGACTGTTCCCGTTTGTTCGTTCGAAATTATATCTGGAATCTCTTATGTTGAGTCTCGACAAATTGATCTGTCACAAGGTCAATTTGGGCAAACTGGTCCCCAAAGGAAAATTATTCCTTTGAGCACTGGATTACCATTGTATGGAGGGTCGTATACCCTTTTATTGTCTTCCCCAGAAGGACAACCATGCATGAGTTCGCAACAAAATTTGGGTTATGCTGGAATCACAACTAGCGGTCGGGTCCTAGTCCTATCTCAACAACCAAGAGTTGTATGCTCAATACAACAAAGTTCACCTATGACAAACATCCCCACTACGCTGGCTATTGTGGCAGTATCGCAAGTGCAAGCGTCACCAATTGTATGCCAACCTCAAGTTTCGCAGGTCGACATACAACAATCTCTTGTACCTCTGACACAACCACAGTCACCCACTAATGGAATGGCACAGGTTCAAATGGGAAACACCAATCCCCATCTTGGTCAAATAGTCAGTGCTGGGCAACAGTCCATGGCTTCATAACCATCGCTGGTGCAATACCAACAACTGAAATTCCAGCAAGCTTACCAAGGATATGAGCAACAAGTCTTTGCAAGTAATGGGCAGCAGTATCAACCATATCATAATGGTTATGTCCATCAACCTTACCAAAGTTACCAACATCAAATGCATTATGCTAGTATGCAAAGACTGACTGCTCAAACGATTCCATCTTATCTTGGGTATGCTCAACCGAGCCTGAATCAATAGTTTCCCTTCGTGGCAACTCTAGAGTTACCGGATCTAAGTCGACTAACGAACGATCCAATTGCCTATGCCCCTTGGTGGCCAGCGATTCTGCATAAACTTCCATCGGATATTCCTAAATTTAATGGAAATCCGGGCAAAGACCCATCGAATCATGTGATGACCTTTCATCTGTGGTGTTCATCAAACACTCTCAATGATGATTCGATTCGGCTTCACCTCTTTCAGCGCATGTTAACTGGTCTGGCAGCAAAGTGGTATATCGAACTACCTAGAGATTCGTTTGATAACTTCAGTACCCTAGCCACAACCTTTTTAACCCATTTTCAGTTACCTATCAAGTAGGAAATAGGAACTGAGCTACTTACCAATTTCAAACAAACGACAGCCACTCACATATCTGATCATATTCATGAGTGGCAGCGTCTTCGTAGAATGGTAAAAACATATGTTCCTAATCAACTATTCGCTGAATGGTTTATTAAGTCACTATTACCTGCTATTATAGAAGATGTGGCAAAGCGGGGAGTCGTCACTGAAGAGCAAGTAATTGCTCATGCACAATATCTAGACTTGATCTATACTCAGTCTGGCATGCTCTACGATAAAATCCCTGACGGTCCTAGACCAGAATTCTCCATTCCTCCACCTCCTAAATCAAACAAAGACTCTCATGCCAGTGATGGTGTGATAGGTACGGCAAGAACTAAAACCACAAAGGCCACATCGAAAAAGGCCCGCACAATTTCAAGTCAAGATGCAAATGAGGAATTTCTAGCCTCGGAAGCAAATGCCATGTCAACAGACAAAGGCAAAGAAACCAAGTAACCAGGAGGCAAGAAGAAAAAACAAGGGAAGAAGAAAAACCAGGGAGACTCATCTCTTAGAAAATCTTCTGCAAACCCTTCTGGGAATGTGAAACCAAAAACTCCATGTCATATATGTGACGAGGATCATTGGACCAAAGAGTGTCCATATAAAGAAGAACTTAGAAAATCTTTCAAAAGTTCAAAAACCTCGGTTGTACTGACGGATCCATTTCCAAACCCAGGAACAGATCTGGTTGCTAGCGAAAATGCTTCCCCGTCCCAAGTGCTAATGTTGTCAGTCTCGAAGCAACTGAATGATGCTCTAATAATGACAAGGAATAAATATTACAGGAATCCACAGATGTTGAACAACAAGGATAAAGATCAACCTAGTAGTTCAACAACGACTTCAACAGAAGTCGTGCTACCCATCATTCCTGAATTAACAATAAAACCGCCAAAGGGAGTAGTACACAAATCGACGTTTAATCCTCGTGCCTGAGCAGCACAATACTATAATATAGTGGAAGATTTAGCTCAATCTCCATCCGCGATGTCGACTCTTGAGGTACTGCAAAATTGCCCCTCCCAAAAGTAGGCTTTATTATCAGAAATAGGTGGGATTGACCCAACGGATTCCAATCTTGTATCTTTTAATCATAAAGGATACAACCCTCAGTTACCAGTTCAACTAGCTTTCCTCATTCAAGTGAAATCCCTCAACAAAAATGTTCATAGAACAATTATTGATGAGGGGGCATCAACATGTATCATGTCGGTGAGTTGCTGGAAAACTCTGGGGTCTCCGTCTTTGTCCCGATCATCAACAACATTAAAAGCATTTCATGGACGAACATACACCCCGTATGGTATACTAAGTAACTTGCAAGTCGAACTGGGGGGAAAAATAGTAGAAATTGATGTTGAATTCATCGATGAGAATCTTGATTACAGCATCCTACTTGGAAGACCCTGGATATATGCCATGGCAGCTGTTGTGTCGACCTAATTTAGGAAAATTGCATTTCCTTCCCAAGGAGGAATTACAGTCATCGACCAACAAACTTTTCTCCCCAACAATTCGCAAGTTACAGGAATAATTTCAATGATCCATGGAAACCCTAGCATGCTTCATAATATTGGAGTAGGCCTACTAAAAGACCCTACGTTAATGGGAACTTTTACCCTACTGCCTCCTACTAATTTGGCGGAAGTGGCTAATGTAGGAACCTGCAATATGATATATTCCATTCAAAAGATGTCAGAAAATGATGTCAAAATGGATCATTCGCAGGTTTTTCCTCTAACCCCGCTGGAAATATTATAGCAATCAATGTTCTCAGCATGGGAGGCAAACTAGCATCAATGCTCATCAAGCGTTTGGATAGATAGGTCGAAGGAATATGGCACCCCTTCAGATCCTTGGTCGCAAGTACACTCTATAGACAAAGGAATCATTCAATCGATAATGATTGATGGGGCACCATGGGAAGATTACCACCATTGTTCCCATCTTCCGACTTGGAAAGAAGATAATTCTGGCGACCTACACCATCCTTTAGTATTTGACTTTCTGACGAATACTGTAAACACGGTGGATTCCGAGAGAAACCTATCCAATATCAAAGAGACTATTTCCATAAATATCTCGACCAAAACAGATATTGTAGAGAACATTCATGTTGGAAAATCTTGTTCTTCTTCCGAACTGGAAATATATAGCACTCTCTTTCACGAGTTTAGAGATGTCTTTGCTTGGTCATATGATGAAATGCTAGGTATCGACTCGAGCATAGTTGAACACAAGATTAAGATGTATCCAGATGTCAAACCGGTATGACAGCGGCTAAGGCAGGTGCACCCCAAGAAAGCCATTGCCATCAAGGCGGAAGTTGAGAAACTCCTCTATGCTGGTTTCATTTACCCCATTCCTCTAACCGATTGGGTATCGAATATTGTTCCTGTGATGAAAAAACAAGGAACGATTAGAGTGTGCGTTGATTACAGGGATGTAAATCAAGCTTGTCCAAAAGACAACTACCCTATACCCTTTATCGACTAGATAGTTGATGAATGCGCCGGATGTGAAATCTTTTCATTGATGGATGGATTTTTCGGGTATAATCAAATAAATATCCGCCCACAGGACTAGTCCAAGACTGCATTCATTTGTCCATGGGGCACATTCGCATATCGCAAGCTACCCTTTGGTTTGAAGAATGCAGGGGCAAATTTTCAGAGAGCAATGAACTATGCTTTCCATGAAATCAAAAACATCATTCAACCTTATCTCGATGGTCGCCCAGCTCATTCATGAAAGCGGACCGATCATCCGCGCCATTTGAGAGCAATATTTCTACGTTGCCAACACTACAAGATAAGACTCAATCTACACAAATGTGTGTTTTGTGTCAGTTCTGGTCGTTTACTTGGCTTCGTTGTCTCAAAGGATGGGATTTGTCTCAACCCTTGCAAGGTTCAGGCAATCATCGATTTGCCTCCACCTTCAAGCCTGCTTCAGATTCAGAAACTCCAAGGGAAAGCAAATTTTCTCAGGAGGTTCATTCCAAATTATGCCGAACTAGCTAAAGGTTATACTCGTCTTTTGAAAAAGGATGTACCCTTCATTTGGGACAAGGTCACGCAAGCCTCCTTTAATGCTTTAAAGAAATCTCTAATACAACTGTCATTAATGTATGCTCCTGATTATCAAAAAGACTTTAACCTGTATCTAGCTGCAGCAGATACGACCATAGCAATGGTTTTAGTTCAAGAAGACAATGGAATTCCTGTATATTATTTAAGCCAAAACTTAAACGATACGGAAATAAAATACTCCTACATTGAAAAGCTCACCCTCACAGCTGTTCAAGCGATACAGAGATTTCGACACTACGTCCTCTTCAGGAAAACTACCATTTTATCATATTTCAACCCCATGACTTATATATTGTTGCGACAGTTGCTGGGGGGCAAGTATTCAAAATGGATAGCAATTCTACAAGAGTTTTATTTGGAATTCAAAAAATCCAAATCAAAGAAAGCGCTGGTATTCGCAGAGTTACTATGCGATCTCCCATCGTCGTCCAACGATGCAACATCCGAAGAAGCAATCGTGGATGAAAACTTGTTTCTGATATCTTCAAGTGATTTGTGGTATGGAGATATAATCATTTATCTCTAGAGACAAACATACAGGTCTAATATCTCACACTCTGAACAACAACGTATTGATACCAAGCAAAAGACTACATGATCATTAGTGATACTCTTTACCGTCGTGGTATAGATACAGTTCTGCGGAGGTGCCTCACCCTTGAGGAGGCCGAAAAAGTCCTGAATGACTACCATTCAGGCGTGTGTGGGGGGCATCAATCTGGTTATGCTATGGTGCAAAAAAATTTACGAGCAGGATACTTCTGGCCAACAATGTTCAAAGATTGCATAACCGCAGTTAGAAGTTGTCATGCTTGCCAAATTTTCGATAGTAAAACCAAAAGACCACCCCAACCGCTGCAACCAGTAGTATCTATTGGGCCATTCACCAAATGGGGCATAGATTTCATGACATGTAACCCCACCTCGACCGAGGGGTGTGGGTACATAATAGTTGTGGTGGACTATTTTACCAAATGGGCCGAGGAAATGCCTACATTAAACAACAACGGTGAAACGGCTGCCATTTTCTTTTTCAATCATGTAGTCTCTAGATTCGGCGTTCCACAGGCCATAGTCACAGATCATGGATCGCATTTTCACAATCACATGATGGTTGAGTTGGCTGCCAAATTAGGACTGTCCCATGACAGCTCTACTCCGTACTATCCGTAAGCTAACAGACAGGTTGAAGCAATCAACAAAGTCCTAAAGCACATGCTGCACAGGATGATCGGAGTCCACAAATAGGATTGGCACCTAATCCTGTACTCAGCCTTGTGGGCATACTGGACATCGGTAAGAAATGCAACTGGATTCACACCTTTTCAATTAGTGTATGGTCTGGAAGCAATCTTACCGGTTCAATGTGAAATCTCGTCCCTCAAACTTGCAATCAACCTTCTCCCCGAAACCTCAGAAGAAGAGGCTCGTTTCTTGGAACTAATCCATTTGGATGAAACCTGTCGTGATGCAACTTCGACTAACGAGGCTCATAAGAAACGAGTCAAAGCACAGTTCGACAAGAATGTCAAACCTCGCGTCTTCTCAGAGGGTGACCTGGTTTTACTTTATGACCAAGAATCTGATAAATTGGGAGTAGGGAAATTCAAATCGTTATGGATGGGTCCCTATATTGTTAAATGAGTGTTAGCAAAAGGAGCCTATGAGTTGATGGACTATGATGGGATTCCACTGGTGCAACCTCGCAATGGGTTGTACGTCAAGCATTACTATGCTTAATTTCACATAGTAATCCTCGTGCTTTTGTTACATTTTTTTTTTCTCAAGAGCATTTTATTTGGTTGAGTAATCCATTTTTTTCATTCATTGCAGATGTCAAACCTACTGGAATCATTCATTGGATATGCTGATGGAGCAAGTCGTAGTTTGCGGAATCTATCTTTTGCGGCATGGGCCATTTTCAATCCCAGCGGCGAGTTAGTAAGTTTCAGAGGAGTGTGTATTGGTGAGTCTATGAACAATATCGATGAGTACACTGCATTGATATAACTGCTTTCTGATGCCATCACACATGGTATATGCCGATTTATCGTCAGGCTAGACTCACAACTCGTCATTCTACAACTTACTGGCATCTATGCTATACGAAATCCAGTTATCTATCGCATGTTCCTAAGGGTCAAAATTTTGGAAAGACAGTTTGATTTCATCCAATATCAACATATTTCCAGAAGTTTAAACACATTAACAAACTCATTGGCAAATTATTTGTTATATAGACATTTGCAACATTTATAAAAAGAAGCATCACATCAATATATGCAGTAGAATTATATAACTGTACCGAAATAAAGCTCCGAAAATCAAAAATATATTCCATAACTGTTTATAGTCTGTACATAATGTTCTGTAACCAAGAAAAAATTGGTCAAATGACCCAAAACGCAAAATGCTAGGGGGCACCCTAGTCTAATGATGCTGGTGATAACGAGTCACCGCCTGTGCGATCATGTGTAAGAACCTAGTCCATCAACTCGACACTCCAGTAGTGTGTCGCTCAAGCTAGTGGAACTAGGCCAACATTTGCATGAGCACATGAGTTTTGATTAGTATTGATCATAGGAATATAAGAACATTATAAACAACGATGAACAGAGATATGGTCAGAAGAAAATTACCCATGACACCCCACATCTCTCCAGTCGGCAGCACCAAATCCGGATCACCTCAGAAATCCATACCAGCATATGGGAATCTAGCATAGACCATCTCCTGACGGTCAAACCACTCGAAGAAGGTATCAGAAAAAGAAATCTGGTGCTGACCAGCATGCCGAGACATGAGATCGACCCATCTTTGCATCTGTGGTTTGGTCGTTAGAGGTAGGCCAAGTGATATATACCGTGGCTACATCAGTGGGATTCGCTCCAAGGTGAAAGAAGTCAAAATAGAACCATAACCAAAGTTCTTGGATCTGCCACCCTTCACCTTGGTCAATTGTTCCTTCATCACAAAAACTACTGCATCACACCAATTGAACACCTTCGGTTCAAGGCATTCCAAAGCATACTGCATATAAGATCTATTGGCTATATGAAGAGTAGAACTACCAGCCAGTCTAGCAAAAGTAAACAGAATGGTCCGCAAGGGCCGGTCAGTGACATCTTAGAAATTGATATTGTCCTTCACACTCGGCTGAGATCCCTCTATGCAATGCTGGAGAATGTACTCCCTCATAGACTCACCCCCACGGGCGGAGCCTGATAATGAGAGAGGGGCACCATGCCTCGATAAACCGGTCAGAAAATAGATGTCCACCACTATCAAGGGGATCGATTTACCCCTAATCTGGAATACCTGGTTGATAGGATCCCAAGAATTGAGGAAATATTGCAACAAACTGATTTTTTACCTCATGCTAGAGATATGGAAAAACTTCAGCAAGCCACAGTTCCATAATGCAGCTACTGTGCCCAGATCATGTAAAGCAACAACATCCTCTTCTTCATGCTCGTGTTCTCGCCATGTAACAACCATTTTGCTCCGATGAATCTCTAAAAAACAAACAAGGGAGGAGTCAGGATCTTCATTTGGTGAAAACAGGCAAAAATTTCATCAGGAAACTATGCAAAAATTTCCTCCCTGCGCCATCGCACCCCAGCAAGTGTACTAGGAGAGATGCATACTAACTAGTCAGTGGAGATATCAGTATGCATCACACCTTTCGACTAAGGAAGGGCGCGATGATCCTAGGGCGAGTTCTCCAAACCCTAGGGGCTCATCAGAACAAGGAAATAAGCTCAAAATCCAAAATGAAAGGCATGTAATGAAAGAGCACAAGTTTAGCTCTTACCTATTCCGAACGGCGTTGAGAATTGTCCACAGAATCTCCTAGAATTTGCTGGTCAAAATCAGGGGGGAAAAGCACCGCCAGAGCTCCAACAAACCAAATTCAAATGAAATGGTAAAATGAGAGGTAAAAGTCACTTTTAATTTACTATGCACGTAATTCAAGTAAAATATTAGTGTTTCAACTCATTTATCATACATATGTTTTCATTTCTAATCGGTTTGATGAAGCAAATGAATAGGTAGTACAATCTTTGAAGGAACGAAATGTTAAGGGTAAATAAAAAAATCAATGACCATCATGGCGAGCAATGTTGTCGCAGAGTTCAAGCTCATTAAAAAATAAACTCTCCACGAGCAGTTTTAGTGCATAGTTCAAGCTCATTAAAAAATAAACATAAGTCATGAGCAAGTGTTTCCCCCAGCGTTTAAGCTCATTAAAAAGTGAACCGGTAAATAACCATTGTGAATCCCTTATCGCCAACTTTTGAGCCTTGGTCATGTTCTCGCCATCACCTCCACTTTGTTTTGAGCTGATCATTCACCCCCATATGATTGTTTACCCCTTCGAGGAACATCTGCGAAGAGTGATTCTGCTAGCCATCCTTGTAACACTGTCGTGATTGGAAAATTCCAAATCTTACCTGGAATCAGCTGCTACCTGAAACCATCACTTGTTCCTTGAAAATGAGTCTTCTTTAAGCTCTTTTCACCTGACTCGTAAAATATGAAAAGATTGCTAAGCGATTGGCCTCTCTGGCTCGTTAAAAGGCATCATAAGTGCTATCCCTCCTCTAGATTTTAATCTTTTTGGACCTGAGGGATTATTACACAAAAAGATCGAATGCTTTTATTGTTTGGCTCGTTAAAACTATCGAAAATTCATCCCTTTTGTATTATTTTATGCTTTTTCGGACTTAAGGGATTATACAGCGAAAAAGAATCTTCGGAGTCTTCTTTCCGTTTCTTTCAAAATCTCTAAAATTGAAAGAGACCGAGTTATCTTTTTCGTTAAACTCGTTAAAACCGAATAGCAACAAACTCGTCCAAATGGACGAGAACAAGTTTCACTGTTGCTAGGATCGCTAAAATATAGCGACAGGTTCGCCCGAAGGGTGGATTATAGAAAGAGAATATGTTATCCTCCTCAAGCTTGACAAAAATAAAGAGGTACTAGTTAGCAATGACTGGGGAAAATTGGGAAGAAAACTTGAAGAAACTTTATTGGTAGCAAGTCTCTCTTGAACATGACACTTTCC
>APFE031729526.1:0-12168 GCA_000404065.3 Pinus taeda | reverse complement strand
TCACCTTAGCAACATCTTGATTTGGACCAAATCTGTCTGTTATGTCTGTAATTGTTGACACCTAATCAGAGGGATTGGGTGTACAACTGTAATTAATGTAAATAAATAATAGAGAAGATAGAGAGTCATCAGGAGATGAACTAAATAGTCACTCCCTCTTGTATACAATAATGAACAACCTGAATGAATAACATGAGTTTTGATTTGAGGAGTTACCTCCTGGTCTGACATGGTATTAGAGTAGGAGCCATTTTTTTGGCTTCCCTTTTAATTTGTAACTCCTAATCTATTTTTCCTTTGTTTTGCATATTTTGTAGGCTGACATTTCTATCAAAACCCCGCAAAATCTCATTCATTGCTATTATGTCAGATGGTGCATTGAAGTTGAAGATGTTGTAGTAAGTTGGACTTCCTCCCTTGGGCCGGATCTCAAATGCTATGAACCCGCATATATAAATATTTTTGAGTCTGCTTTTAATCACATATTGCAAGTCCCCTTGCCGTGACCATACCACTGCATGTTTGCGATGCGATCATACCCTTCATTAAACCATCTCAAACAGAGTTCCCAAGGTTTCACTTTATCTAGCTCATTCTCCACCGTTGATATCAACCTCAATATCCGACAGCTGACATTGATTTTTTGGGGGACCACTTGCATGGTGGTTACTCGCCCGAAAAGTGCCTTTTAATCTCCATTGTTGATCAGAACCTCCAAATTTGATAGTTTATAGCGATTTCGGGTGCATTGGTTGCATGAGAGTTACCCACCCGATACTAGTGGTTTTTCTCTCTCCCCTAGTCGCTACGTGTCAATCACTTAGTGGAATTGGGCGCTCCCCTCTCAATACCACTTACCATTTTTTATCCACCTGAAATCCCGATTGTAACCTAAAATCCGCCTTTAGAAATGGTTATCGCCCTTACTTGTTCTGCTTGCGATAACCGTTGATCACTTACCATTGACGACCCTCCTCCGTTCATCTCCTCTACTCATCTCTGTCATTCATCTTTGCTATACAAAGCAACAAAAGAACTACAGCTATAATCAGACTCTGATATTCGGGTGAATGTTGAATGTTGTTAAGTTGAACACTGTTGGTATAACAATCATTTTACGAGTAAAATTTTGCAATAGCAATATTTTTCTCCACTATATACAAATTTTACAATGCATTCAATTATACCTATTGTGGCAATAGTTCTCAATGGAAAGGAGAATTATCCTGAATGGTCGCAAAAAATCCAACACACTTTCATTTTTAATGGGCTATGGAAAGGAGTGTGTGTTGGAGAAGGAGACGAACCACTAGTCCATCCTACCTCAGACAAGGAGCTCAAAATTTGTGAAAATAAAAACATAAAAGCCTATGCATTTATTACGACATTAGTAAGTGAAGAGGTGGGTCGACATATTTTTCCATTTTCAAATGCTTTTGAAGCCTTACAAAATCTGAAAGAACTCTATGACTCTCACTCTGCACTTGAAGTTGTTCAACTCATGATTAAACTCTTCACCCTTGAATTACAAAATAATGATCCTCTTGCTCTTGCATCTGAAGTTAAATATATAATGCATGATATCAAAGTCACTAAGGTTGAATTGGATATTCATCTGATCACTTTTCTCAAGGAACTTTATCCTACTTACTCTAATTATCTTGAGTCATTTCAAGCAAATGGAAATCTCAATGATATTACCTTTGACTCTCTTTTGAAAAAAAAAATTGAAAGAGAAAAATCTTTTTGAAACAAGATAGTCCTTGAGTCTTCTGAAGAGGTTGCATGCATTTCTCATAAATACAAGAATCTTGTCAAAGATTCTTCTAGAGGAAGAGGTGGTAGAAGAGGAAGAGGAAGATATTTCAGAGCCAAGCAGGGCAGACACTCTTAAGGAGAAAAGTCAAATTTGCATTGCATATGCTGCAAAAGAAATGAACCACATGATGCCTCCACATGCAAGTTACCTTGGAACAAAATTGAGCAACAAAGAAACCAACCCAAAGGTAGAACTAATGATAAAAATGATGTTTTGGGCTGATGCAGTTCTATGTGTTGTATATATAAACAATAGATGTCCATCTAATGTTATCAGAAAGAAGACTCCTTATGATATGCGGTATGGGCACATTCCCTTGGTAAAGCATCTTAGGCTCTTTGGTTCCACCTGTTATGCCTTAATACCAAAGGTACATAGAAACAAACTTGGTGCAAGAAGTCGTAAATGTATCTTCCTAGGGTATTCAAACACCTCCAAAGCATACCATCTCTATGATGAAGTGAATAAAAATTTTGTTGTATTTAGAGATGTAATCTTTCTTGAATCATCCCAAACTGACAATGTTTTTGAAAGGCAACATGATCACTTTCATAGATTCACAAATGCAAAATCATTTCAAGAATTTGATAATCAGATTCGACATCTTGAAGGGGGGATTCCTATTCTAGATCTACCCGTGGAATCTTCTTTTGAAGCATTCTCTCCCTTGCATGAAACTCCAACAATGGATGATACTTTGAGTCATGTGATTGACAGAATTGGGAGACTCAACCTTGATTCAGTCCCAACTCAATCAACAGAGAAGTCTGGACCGTCTGAGAAAGGTCCCCCAAAGTGGATGACAAAGACACTTGTATCTTACCCAACATGGCCATCTCCTATTGGTATCAAAGTTCAATTTTTGAACCAACATTTGTCTTCAATACTATTTCATGATAAAGAAAGAACACAACCATTGTTGGATTTCCTTCGAGCACATAAATACCAAAGTCATGTCATTTTTCTTTCTCTGGGTAATATATTTCATCATTTTGTTTGATAGTTAATTTATTATTATTCTATGCCAATAAATCTCTTTCAAATGGTAGAGAAGGATGACCTCACTATTTTAGAGATATATAAAATGAATTAATTAAAAATTCACATGATTATTTCGATTCTCTTCTCTCTATTTCACTTCTTTAGAGAAAAATATATATTCAAATACCAACTCAACTCAAATCAAACTAAAATATAAAATCCTAGTGATGAAGATGTTTCTCTCTCCATACCTTATAATGGCATTATTTTTTTTAATTATACTTGAAGTTCAGTAATAATAACTTGGATTTATATATTTCTTTTAGCACCAAATTGAAATCATGGTAAAAATACGAATATCCCATTAAATATGATTCAAAAAATATCAGCTTTACTATGAGCATGTGGCCGAGTAATTTCTTAGGTGTGAAGTTTTATTAGAGGCATTGTTTGTTTATTTGTTTTGGTTAGAAAATGGTTTTCTCTTACTTTTATGTGACTTTCAATTTATCATATCTAACATGTTGAGAAATGGGAAAGAATAATGTGTGACATTTATCTTGTAGAAATCGATGTTGAATGAAAGGATAACGAGTTTAACCAAGCTACAATCCGCCTTGGTAAAGGCAGAGGGACATCTTAAAACTTTACCTAAGATTACACCATATAAATAGTTTGAGGATAAGTAATGTATGGCTTTTTTGTTTGTAGATATGTTCTTTTTTTAATCCAAGAGATCATTGAGATCATTTTTTCTGATTTTCTACTTTATTGATCCATTCTCATGACGGGAACGCTTTAAATACGAATTACTTTTATACCTATAAAAGATAAAAACAAATGTCAATTCCTTCATTTGGTTGTTACTTGACTTTGGTGTGGGTAGGTTACATGAAATGTGAGTGGAGAAAGGATGGGGAGACACTATAGAGATCATGGCTTGGATATGATTCATTTGTTGTTGGAGATCCTTTAGGCACTTCAGCCATCGACTTTCGAAATGTTTCTAGTAAGTATTCCTATGGTTATCAATGTTGTGATTATTTCACCTCGTGGTTATTTTGGGCAAGCAAATGTTTTAGGAATGCATGATAATATATCGATGGGTAGGTAAATATTTTTTTTATAAAATTTACAATGTCCATTCCATGATATCCTCTCTTCATTGTTTAATTGTATTTTGAACGTTTATTTCATTTTTTTATATATTTTAAATATGAAATTGAAAGTACTTGGCATTATGTCTGTTTAAGAAACAACCAAAGGTTGAAGATGAAATTAATAATACACGAAATTGATTGAAATCCTTTTAACTGTTTTGTATTGAAAAAATTTCATGATTATTATAAAAGTTTACTTTCATGTTGTTATTTGAGAACATGTTGTTTATATACTTGACCAAGTTCATGCATTAGACAACAAATTGTTGTTGTGAATACAATGATAAGGATTATACATCACACCTCAGATTATTGGTTTTAACAAGTTATTTACAACTTGAGCTTTTTAGCATGTAACTTAGTTGGCATGATTGTGCCTAAGCTTTCCCTGAAGGTTGAATACTAAGTAACTAAGGTTTTCTTTTCTATGCTAACTTTAATTTGTTTATATAGGTCATTTTGCCACACAGTGGCCACTATTGCTCAACCGAAGAAAACTTGTTTGAGTTTCTTTCTCTTATGGGGCAGAATGGCTTTAACATTTTTGATGTTCAGGTATATGTAATATAAATCCTTTATACTCTACTTTCATTTATATTCTAGTGTTCATAGTCTTTCATGTCTTACACTCTGCATGCTAGGTTCTTTTGTTCTCAGAAAAGGAACTAAGTATTGGTGGTACGTAGCAAGATTTGAGGAAAGAGGAGAACACTAACACCGGAGTGATAAATGAAAAAGGAGAGAGAAGAGAGCTAGTCTAGTGGTACCCTTAAAGCCAATATCCCGCATAAGGCACACACATAGAGACTGATGTGTTGGTGAATTCACCTGCAATGACTTGACAACACAATGATAATGTTTTATAGTGATGAAGCAACGTTTCATGTGTAAATTGTAGTCCAACCACTGTTAAGTTAGAAACTCATATTGTAATACTGAAGATTTCGTATAATATAATTTGTGGTTGAAATTATTTATAGTTGCACTTGATATTGTTTAGTATTTTAGCTAACATATGTAATTTTGAATTTCCATATTAGATGAACCAATTCATATTGTATGATGTTTTTTTTTTTTTTAGTCCCAAAATCATACTAATTAATCTATTTTGATTAATAATGAACACATATAATCAATCTAAAACTACTAATTAGTAGTTTATATTGATTAATGATGAACACAAATAAAATGAAAATATGACTAAATTAGTAGTTTATAATGATTATTAATGAAAATAAATGAAATGAATATAAACTATTAAATTAGTCGTTTGTATAATGAATATGAAACTACCGAAAAAATATAAATGATTACTGCAATTGATTAATTTTTCATTACATATGACAACTAAATTTTGCATATATATGACTATTAGTAGCTAATCTATAGTATCTTATAACACAACAAAAATTCAGTCATATTTCTTTAGTCATTAATTGGTTTCAAATGATGACTAAAATTTGCATATATATGACTATTAGTAGCTAATTTATAGTATCTTATAACATGACCAACATTTTGGTCATATTTCTTTGGTCATTAATTAGTTTTCTCAGATGATCATATAGTAATATATTTTGTTGTATATTTGGTCATTAATTGTGGAAATTAATGACTAAATCAATAACTGAATTAATGACCAAATTTATGGCTAAATATACTGCTAGATGATAAAATTGAGACAATTAATTAATGACTAAGCTAAAAATCACTAAAAGTTGGTCACGTTATAAGACACTGTAAATTAGCTACTACTAGTCACCGATTGAAAATAGTCATTTATATGCAAATTTTAGTCATTGTTTTAGTAACTAATTAACCATTTTGTACTAGTGTAATGAGTGGGTATAGAAACTCAAGTGACAATCAACTCAACATATTCCTAGATTATAATTGAAATGTAGAACGGGAGAGATGACCTACCTCGCTCTCATGCTACTCTGATTTCCTTTGTTCAGATCTTCAAACCACTTATGTCACAAACTTGTTCCTGCTTCTTTTAACATTTATATACCTGCATAAGTGATGAAGAGACAACAAAGAATGCAAAAACCAATGGTGAATACAATAATAACCTACTTAGTTGATCAAGGAATGCTAAGGTGATACATACATGAACATATATATTTTGGGAAGACGAACCAACACATGTATATTATTTAAAGAATAAAGGGAAGCTTACAACCATAGCCTTGATATTGAAAGGCTATCCTTGAGTGGTAATCCAAGTCCAAACCAAGAAACTCTTCAAACACTCCTTCTCCAAATCTAATGAATAGCCTCTAAGCACAAGCTTAGCATAAGGGTGCAAATGGACATAGACCAACCATTTGGGAATGGGAGAAGAGGAATTTATAGGCTCGGAGAGGGAGTTAGGACTTCTCTAAAGATAGGATTAGGCCCACATCTCAAGGATGTATCTCGTAGGGATAAGACAAACATGTCAAGTTAGGAGGATTCGACCTCATTTATGTGAAACCACCTCTAGCTCACTGCTCTAGAAGCTTCTAGATCACGAATATTCTCATCTCCTTTGGGAAAATTAACTTTTTTAGACCATTGGGGGTATATGAGAAAGCATAGCGATGCCATCATTGGTCTAGCATAGTGCAACATGTGACCATCACGGTTTTTAGCCTACTAAGAGTGATGATGCTCAAATTAGGATTTTAAGAGCTATTTCTTAAGTGAACGCTCAAGATAGTTTCCAAGAAAAGTTAAAAGAGGGATTTGGGCTATATACATGAATGAGTATATTGTATAATGGTCATGTTTCGGGCACTTTGTGGTATGTCACAGGAAGTTCAGGAGGTGTGATAAAATATTGTGTAATAGTATTCCATGTAGGTGAAAGATGTCTCTCATGAAAATATTAGCTATCTAAGAATTCCCAAATGTAGACTACATCAATATAAAGTGGGATGCTTTAGTAAACACATCTACAACCACCATGATAGAATCATGTTGTGTTTTTTCCTTGGTAATCTCGTGATAAACACCATTGAAATTTAATCCAACTTTCATTCGATTATGGATAGACATTTAAACAATTCCACTACATGTTGATTCTCTGCCTTTACTTGTTTATGTTTTATGTAGTTTGATAGATATTCAGCCACATCCCTCTTCATACCTAGCCAAAACTATTTTTTCCTTAATGAAGTAATCATTTTTTGCTAACCAAGATGGCTCGCGGAATGTCTTCTGTGATACTCATCTAGTATTGTTTGCTTCAATGTGCTCAAGTTAGGAATATACAATTGATTTCAGTGAGTAGATTTTCTCACTTTCTAGCATACTAGGTATTTCATGTTTACTGTACTTTTTGCTGAATTTCAAAATACTTAGCATCTTGTAGTACTCACTTCTTCACCTACTCTAAAAATTTTGTAACTACACTACTAACATATATCCCTATCATAGCATGAGCATGTCTAATTAGAGCATCTTCTAGTTTGTTTTCCTTCCCTTTTATGTGCCTTATTTCAAAGTCCAAATTGTTGAGGGATGGAAACCATATTGCTTACCTAAAATTTAAGTATGGCTGGTAGAAAAAACATTTTAGACTCATCTGGTAAGTTACCAGTGAAAATTTATTTCCACGTAGATGGTGTCTCCATATTTTAAGTGTGTGTATCACTCATGTCAATTCGAAATCATACACTATATAGTTTTTCTAACGTACTTTCAACTTCCTTGATATGTAAGCTATTACAACATTATCTTGAATCAATAATCCTCTGAGGCCTTCCAAACAAGAACCTACAAACAATGAATTCTTTATTGGGATATGCAATTTTTAGTATAGGGCATGTGCTTAAAAATTGCTTCATCTTATCAAAGTTTTCTTGGCATTTGGCTATCCATAAAAATTCACACCCATTCTCTACAAGGAGGTGATAGGATAAGCTATTCTTGAGAAGGCTTCTATGAACCTTCTATAATATTGTGCAATTACCATGAATGAGTAAACATCGTATATGTCCTTTCGTACATGGGCCAATTGATGATTACCTAATTCTTTTTTTGGTCCACTACTAATCCTTCCTTGGAAATAACATGTCCCAAGTACTGTATTATGTCCTTATAAAAGTCACATTTTCTGAGTTTTTCATAAAATTGATGCTCCCT
This sequence comes from Pinus taeda, assembly GCA_000404065.3. Taxonomy (NCBI): domain Eukaryota; kingdom Viridiplantae; phylum Streptophyta; class Pinopsida; order Pinales; family Pinaceae; genus Pinus; species Pinus taeda. The sequence goes on along the minus strand of APFE031729526.1, from coordinate 4,077 downwards.
TAGTGTTTGTAATACTCACCTCAAATTCTCTTTGTGCTCCTCCTCATTCTTTGAATACAATACAATATCATATGTGAACACTAGTACAAACTTATCAAGGTAAGGGTGAAGTATATTACTCATCAAATACATGAAAGTTGTGGGTGAATTCGTGAGACCAAAAGGTAACACAACAAACTCATAATGGTTGTATCTAGTTATAAATGTTTTTTTCTCGATATCTCCACTCTTTATGTGCAACTGATGGTAGCCCGTTCTTAAATCAAATTTTGAGAAAATTGTTTCCTTTCTCACGTGATCAAATAGATCATTGATTCAAGGAAATGGATATGTGTTTCTTATTATTAACTTATTCAACTCATGATAATCAATGTGCATTCTAAATGTCTAGTCTTTTTCTTTGAGAAAAAGTATAGGTGCGTCCCATTGTGAGACACTCGATTTTATATAACCCTTGTCGAGGAGCTCCTATAATTGCATTTTCAATTCTAGTAGTTCTAGTATGCTCATTCGATACAGGGATTTAGACACACGAATTGAACTTAGTACTAAATCAATTGTAAAATATATATCCTTATGTGGGGTTAACCCCTAAATTTATTGTTGAAATACATCTTGAAATTCCTTAATCACCACTAGAGTATTTAAATTTCCTTCTTCTATTATCTAATCACTAGTTTTCATCTCTACCATATACAACTCGCATCCTTTTCTTGCACTTCTTTTCTGCAGTAATACTGAAATTTGTCAAACTAATACTCATTTTGGATTTCATCTAATTAGCCATGTGTGTCTGTTTTGATTAAGACAACTAACTATTTTCTCTAGACAATTTATAACTTCTACTTGTTTTTTCCAGCTAGTCATGCCTATGAGTAGATAATGAGACCCTAGCGAAAGAATATTTAAATCTGTTTCTCTAGGATAACCATTTAAATTAAGGAGACATTGTTTTATTTGACACGTTACTTTTCTTTTGGTAATAGTTTCTAACTGTACCAACCACGCATTTTTGAATTTTTCAGATTTCAAAATACACTATTCCACAATTTAGGGGCTGATATAGCTTAAACTAGCTCCTAGATCAATTAAAATAGACAAAATTTGGCTTAATATGGTACCTTCAATTTCAATCACAGTAGATTCATGCTTAGCTTATATGTCCTCCAATGTTGTGCTAATTTCAGGGATAATCCGGGCAAAATAATTCATGGTTGTTTCCTCTTGAACTACCTGAACATTCTCGAGAGATCTAGGATTATGCAGACAATATCTTAGAAACTGTGGCTTGCCGCAAGCCCAACATTTCAATGGTTTCCTTTCCTTTATGTTGTTATTTTTCTTGTTCTTCAATTCTGTGGTTTTCGAGCCAGTATAAGACTTTGTAGGCAGAATTGTATTTCCTTTGCTAAACTTCTTCCTTGAATGATCCTTAGCAAAATTCTTGAGGTACCAAGGTTTTGGTCTTTCTATGGTCCCTCCCACCTTCGTGATCTCTTTGTTTTTCCATGATTTTACACCCTCACTTCTATACTTGAATTGGTGATAACACAATCTAGCCTTCCTCACGAATTCATCCATATATTTTGGATTTTTGAACTCAATTTTCTTCTTATACGAGAATATAAATTCTTTTAGGAACTATTGTACTTTGGCCTTCTGAGCCTTAATTCATGAAATTCCTAGAACGAGTCATCATAATAACACTCACTTAGATACTGTGACTTGAACTCCTTCTGGAATTCCTCCCGAGAAACTATCTTTTCTTCTCGCAATTTCACATTTGTTACCTCTTCCCGTCAAAGGCTAACATTACCTTGCAATCGATAAATAGCTAAGTCTACCTTTAGTATACTTTCGTACTCATACACCTAGAAATATTTAATCAACTTTTCCTCTTGCTCACTAGCTTTTAATAACCATTCATTAATACTCCAAAGTTGTGGTAATTCTTGTTGTCGAATTCTTACTATATCCACGAACTGAGAGGGCAGTGAGGTTCTATATTCACACAGATCCACAGAAAAATCATCCCCACTAGTGATAGCTAGAGGAGATTTCCCCATCATTCTACAATAGTTTGCTTCAATTCAGCACCCTATGAAACAAACCAACTACTATGACTATGTCACATTTACTTCTACTACTTCTTACTCTATAACTATGTCGGTGCCTTTTTCTTAAAACTGGTCTGGCAACTCGTGCTCTAGTACCATTTCTCAGATACCCATCTTACAAGAAACTTACATTATTCTCAATGTCAAAATTGTAATACTAGATATGGTGCATTCCTTAAACTGTAATGCTACATATGGCGCATTTCTTAATTTATTCTTTTTCCATAATGAATATATTTGTAACTAGCTTCATGTGATTATGGTTGTCCATGTTTTTTTTAATTGAATATGAAAAAATTACTTCCTCTGTCAAGCACCCAACTAAAGTTTGTGAGGAAAGACCCACTTGATTTATGGTGTAGACCGATGTTCCTAAGTTTGGTTATAAATATCTTGGTACACATATGTGTTTCCTCAAAATCTATGAATATCACTTCTTTCAAAATTATTATAACATGAAGTTTATCTCCCATCATTGATTAATACTATAACCTAGGGACCATGTATAGCCCTCGTTGTGTTTGAGACTCTTATTAAGTGCTACAATTGTTCCACACACTCGACCTAACCTCCAATTCACTCGTTACATGTTTCATGGCCCATGTGAACTGGGTACTATGTCACATGGCCCTCACCATGGCCAAGACATTGGAATTAAATGACCTAAATCTTTCCTCACTCATCAAGGGTGTAAAAATTCACTATCAAAACCTCATCTTTTTCCTTATTTGTTGTCCTTTCGCTTGGTTCTTTTTATTTTCCACTAAAGTAGAAGGCTCTATAACGACGAAATGTGGCCTCATATGCCACTTCGACTACATGCATTTTCTGTCATTATCTACTAATGTAGGGTATCAAACTCGATCTAAGACCCTACCAACTAGCTTGGGTTTGTCTTGAGATAAGGTGGCTCGACATGTCACTCCCTTTCTGCATTCGCACTTATCACGAGTGATGAAATTTTAGTGGGGAATAACGAATGTCATACATGCTCATTTGATTCGCACCAAGTAATTTTATCACTTGCCCCTCTGTATATTCCATTCTCAAGAATTATAAAAAGAAACCCTTGATCTTAAGAGTTGTTCTAGATACCTTCTTACACAAGAATGAAGGCAAGGATTTTCCACAGGGTTAGGATTGGTGTTCTAATTGACTAGAAGGTAATCACTTTCGATGCTCTCATAAGGTAGATCATAAGCCACTAGCATAAATCTATTCGGGATTTCAAAAGGCCCAGAAAATCATCGTGCCAACTTTGCACAAGTTCCTCTGCTTAGAGTACTCTTCATGGGATTTAATCGTAATATACATGGTCTTAGATGTGGAATTCTCTATGCAGCCTCTTTTTGTCTACATAACATTTTTGTTGATCTTGTGCTTTTTTTATATTCTCCTTGATTTTCCGCACTATTGTTATACAGGAATAGTGTCCACATGGATGCTGTTATTCCCACTAAGATGGGTGGCTATCTTAGAAACAAACAATCAAAGTCTACTATTGATTCCTTTTATGAAAATAGGTGAGAGGAGAACCAAGATGGCCAGCCTGAGTCTTGCGCTCGATTTCCTCTCTTTCTTGATAGAGTTTTGCCGCTTTCTCTTTGTCTGCTAAGCTTCAAAAGGACCTGTAGAATCACAGCAACATAATACTATGCAAGAAACAAAGATCTAAGTTCATAAATAATGCAGGATCAGATGTGCATTAACCATATACAAGCATATATAAACAAGTACACAAGAATATGGAAGGAAACAGGAATAGCTGAAGATTACAACCATGTGCTCTGACCCAGCATCATCCTCTAGCTAATAAGCCCTTCTTCATCTCAAGAAAAGCAAAATCACCCAACGCTGTGAATGTACACCAGAATACCAACAACACTTCTCTATAAGATACAAAATTCCAGCCTCCGGATCTCTGTGATGAGGGATCCATATATAGATGATTACAGAGAGG
>APFE031729523.1:39474-72518 GCA_000404065.3 Pinus taeda | reverse complement strand
AAAGAACCTTGCTTATCATTCAAAGACAAAGCACATTAATGTTCAGTATCACTTTGTGAGGGATATGATAGAAGACAAAAGGGTGTTGCTGGTAAAGGTGGACACTTTGAAGAATACTGCAGATGCATTGACAAAATCTGTGAGCTTTGAAAAGTTATCTTGGTGTAGAGAAACAATTGGCGTTTCAGGGCTGGAAAAATGACTAAGCTCTCCTGTGGAAAGAAAAGAACAAGTGGGAGATTGTTGGGTTGTGTTATATTCTTTCCACAACTAGCCTACATAGTGAACTGGGGGGTTAGAAGGGGGGTGGAGCCCCCCCTTTGTTGCATCGATTGTGTAGCAAGGGGGTCACAAGGGGGCGGGTAGTCCCCCTCTACGGGGTCCGGGGCAACGCCCCGAGAATTTTTTTTTTCTTTTAGACCCTATATTAGGTTGGGCGAACCTACCTATGGTTTTCAGTCCATGGTTTTGGACGCGATGGTTTTCGGTCCATGGTATTGGATGCTTCGGCATGTATAAATATGTATTGTAGCATTGAAAGGAACATAATGAAAAATCAAGCTGGTAGTCCCGGTTTTGGGAACCAGTGGGAAATCTCTGTGTATATAAGTTTTATGTGTTATGCTCTCGCATTTTTATTTTTCCTATGATTTATAATTTGTATGCAGGTAATTTCTGTACGAGGTTAAAACCTACATCCTTGTTATTTTATGATTCTAAAGACGTCATGAAATTTTGGGCAGTGACCTGGGCTCCGGGCCTAAGAAAAAGTGGATTAATTCCCAGGGAGCTAGCATAACATTGACAAAAAGAGTCTCTGGACACTGGCAAGCAATCCTATGAGAGAAATTGGAGGTCCTTGGATACTATCATGCCTATAGCATTAGAGAAACTGAGGGATAAGTTGATCCAAAGTTTAGTGGGACCCAGGGACAAGCTTCCTAAAGTGTTTGCATGGTTCTTAGGGGTCCTGTAGCAGACATGGAAAGTACATGTGTTATATTTTAATTGATTCCACTTCCTTAAGGTCACATAGGAGGTTGAATCCAACCATAGTAGCCTCTCGTCACATGTTTACCCTAGTTGGCTAGTTACTTGGGTAGATGTGGTAGGAGGGTGTTACACAATAAAATAACAAGAATCACATCATTTCAACTATTCCATTAACTATATTTCACATTAATAGAAAAAAATTGTTGTAAAATCAATTCCATTATTAAAATAGATTCCTTATTGTCAACTTTGTCTTAAATATGAAGCTTAGATGTAATAGAAAACCAGGATATTTGTAAACTCGCCCCTCTTAACCACAAAATATAATCAAAGCTAGAAGGAAGTGGTTACTATGTTGACTCAGATCCTGAGGTACAATTATGGGAATGGGATTTAAATTTTTTTACGTTTTCCAACATTTCCATAATTTCAAATGAGAAACATCATTGCATTCATCTCATCGAGATGATTCCAATGATATAAATTTCACCTTAATCTAAATTACGGATCAAAAGTTACAACCCTTTAAAGATGGATCAATTCCAACCCACCAAGTCATTGTGACCTCCACATGGCAGCCTGACAAAGGCCCATGTGGTAGTGATGAGTTCCTACCCCACGAGGCAGACCCACGTGGCACCTTATGGATGACCACCATGGACAGGTTCACGTGGCAGACACGTATCCCAAGGGAAGTTGGGGTCATCCCTCCTTCCATCGAGTTTCATTTTAAATTTTTAAATGGCCAGGCCTTACCCCGACCTTTGATATTGGTCGGGGAGGGTGCAGCTATGCCTAGTGTCATATTGCATTGGGTTGGGATCGACCCAACGCCTAACTTGACCAACCACCCAACCCCCCAACCCCTCTGACCTTCTGACCTACAAGATGCAAAGAGTTAGGTTGGCCCATCAAAGGTTAGGGTAAGGCCCACTAGTGGTCCTGCCTTTTTGACCATCTTCCCAACCTCCGACCTGGCGGACCTGTTAACAAATATTTGAAATTTAACTCAATTTTTTTATGGTTTTTCCAACACTTTGAAAGTTCTTCCTTCTTCTATCTTTTCAATATTCCTAAGCACTACTTCCAACACTTGATGGCCAACAAATTCATTGTAAATTTATGACTAAAATTTAGAAACAGTTAATCATAAGCATGCTAACAAATCTCTAGCACTTTCAAGTGAATTTCTTCACAAAAATACAAATATTTGCAGCTGCTCATTAATATATCATAAAAGTTTCTCTCTTTGGTTCAACAACCCTATCAGCTGATAAATTAACTGATCAAGACTTAGAGATAGCAAGGGATGGCAACAATGCCTCCTTCCCTTCAATCAACAATGTACCAATTAAAATGCAAGAATTTTCCATTTCTTATACAACAATTTAAACATGCAATCAAACACCAAATTACAAATCATTCCACACTATCTATTAACATTATTCAACACTCATTTGTACCTATGCAACCTAGCACCATCATAGTGGAATAACCCCTCCATCGAGGATGGCAATGTAAGACCATGCATCTCATGCATTCTTGCTTTCACATCCTCTTGTAGCTTGCAATCTAAACATAGTAAACATGCACAATCTTGAAATTATAAAAAATAATACCACTACAATAAGAAATATTTCATCTTGGTTATCGCAGGAAGATAACCATTACACCCACATGTTGTTCCAACACCTTTAAGATAGTGACAACAACACATTGGTAAATCATAGAGGCGATGAAACCATAAACTATGCCATTAATAGCAACATTTCAAACCAACAGGGATTTTGGGTTGGTTTTGATTTTGATTGGTGTTAGAAGTTCTTGCCATTTTGGGAGGGGAATGACCAACCTTCTCAACTTCAGGGAAAATATTTTTTTTAATAGGTGATGGAGTTAACATTAATCGTTGCTAAAGAAGAAATGAGCTCTAAGCTCTGAACCCTCTGAACCCTATGCAGAAACCCTATCGAATAGAAACAATGGAGGGGGACCCTCCCCTTCCCCTTCCCCATCCTTCAGAATATGAGGAAATGACTTTGGAAGCATTGGTTTCTTATCTCCCAAAATGCCAGAAAATTTGTCGAGAACCAGTCAAATTTGTGAAGAGAAATGATGAAATATGGGATTTCGCTTTACTGGTTGGATCCAAGAGAGCCACGTTAGCTTACTTAGAGCGAGATCTAAGAATGATTGAGACTTGGGTCGAGAACTCCTAGAAAGTAAATATGAAAGGTAACATCATGATCTTTGTAGTTGGGAACATTTTTTTTTTGCATTTTTATTTGAACTTTGTGAAGGCAGTGACGTTATATTCCATAATGGACCTTATTTTCTTGTGCCTTGAGGAATGTATCTAAACAAGTGGATGCTCAAATTTAACCTAGATGAATATGTTCCTACAACCATTCAGGTCTCGGTTAATCTCCCTCACCTCCTTTTATCATGTTGGAGTGATAACTGCCTTAGAGAAATTGGAAATGGAATTATCAAATATATTCACAAAGATTAACCTAGGGAGTCTCTGTTTGCCTATGCAAATATATGTGTGGAAGTGGACTTGGAGAAGGGGCTTCCAGCTAAGGTCAGCTTAACTCTAGGAGAATAGAAACATAGGTAGACTTTGGAATATGAACAAATTTTATTCAATTGCATGTATTATCATGAATATGGTCACTTCACTTAGGATTTATCAAAGAATCCTCCAATATTTGGTTCCAAATAACCTTCACTTGTTGAAGAGCAATGGAAAACCTAGAAAATGAAAGGGAATAAAGATACAGTAGTGAGAGTCAAACCCCTAGTAAACAATGACACGAATAAGGCCAAAACATCTTCAAATCTGTTTAATGTGCTGCACAAGGAAAAATATTCGAAGGAAAATGAAGAAGTTTAGGGAGAATCCCTGGAGAAAGAGCACAACAAGGATGAAGATGAAGAAGTGGAGGAAGGGGAGATCAAGGAAAACACTCCCCCAAGGAATGATATCATGTATTCGATGCCTGGGAAGGAAGTATCTCCTAACCCAAAGGCTCCCCTTCAACACCATAGTCCAATGAGCATGGAAAAGCAGATAGAAGGGGTCATTACAAGGCATATGGCCCAAGACCTTGTTTGGGCTGATGAAGGAAGCTGCCAGGAAACTGAGAGTTCTCGAAATAAGGGGACACCAAAAAACCAAACCATAATGGAGAAGGAAATAGAGAAGAATAAAAAATTGGGAAGTCAGCTTGCAATATCAAAGATATTAAAAAACAAAGGGGCAAAAAAAAGATGGAAAGGATGGTGGGTCGTTGCAACCTCCCACTTCAAGATGATAATTTTGTCCTAGAATATTAGGGATTTTGGGAGCCCTGTAAAATCCCTGGAAACAAAAGATCTGGTAAAACAAGAATCCCCTTGGATTCTATTTTTGCAAGAGATAAAAATGGAGTAACAAGAGGTCTGTGAAGCCTGGGCTGCTTCTGAAGGAATCTTTATCTTTTAGTCATCTTCCCACTTCTCTCTAGTGGAAAGCATGAAGAATTAGTTTTGGATTATGGAAATAATAGAAGATAAGGAAAATGGTAAACATATTTTGGTGATAAATGTGTATGTTCAAGTACTATAGGGACAAAAGGTTAAGTTTTGGGACTCAATATATGAGCTAAAGTCAAGAGGAAAATGTAAAAATTGCATAATAGGGCTTGATTTTAATACGATTCTCAGTGCCTCGGAGAAAAGAGGAGGATCCTTAGTATGGTATTTGTTTAGGTATCTCATGGAAGATATGATCTCACACTGGGATCTGATATATGTCATCTCGAAGGTCGGTAAATACTCTTGGACAAATAGAAGAGTAGGAGAGGCCCACATTGCAGTGATACTGGATAGATTCTTGATTCATAGTGGTTGGATCTTTAAAGGTCTTGATTGCATGTCTTTTATCATTCCAAATAGAACCTTGGATCATCGCCCAATATCTCTTAGGATAGACAAACAGATAAAATGTGGGCCGATTCCATTTCGATTCAATCTAGCTTAGGCTCAAGAGGAACGGTTGCATGAACTTATTAGAGAAGCATGGAAAATCTCAGTTCAGGGCTCCCCTTCTTACATCTCCAAATTCTGCAATGTTAAAAAAATTCTCAAAAAAAGGTTAAATGAAACATATAAACCCATAGGGAAAAAAGGAAAGAACTCCAAGATCAGGTGAAAACACACTATGAATTGACAAAACATGTGCCATAGAAGATTGGCACATCAAAAAAGAAAGAGATTTGATAAAGGAAATTTTTTCAGCAAGTAGACAAGAGGAAGCTTTATGGCGGCTTAAATCAAGGAGTCTTTGGCTTAAAGAAGGAGATTTGAATACTTCCTATTTTCATAAGAAAGTGAAAACAAGGTAATCCATGAACAAGGTAAAAGAGATATTCCGAGAAGGAAAACCAAAAGTCTCAAATTATGAAGAAATAAAATAAGAGGCATACCATCACTTTAGAATGATTTATTCTAAAGAGTAGGTTCCCATGAATCAAGTGAATGATTTCCTTAGTAGGATTCATCCAGAAATACCCCCCTATATAAATCTAGACTAATCAAGGAGGACAAGATTTTATCGGTAATTAGATACCTTAACCCAGAAAAAGATACCGGGTCAGATGGATTTCTTATTTTATTGTATCAATCCTTTTGGCCCTTGATCAAATTTGGCCTATTAAAAATGTTAAACTACTCTCGGAAGAAGAAAAAGCTGGGAGGAGGCACAAACTCAACATTCTTGTCGCTAATCCCAAATGAGTCGAACCCAATGAATTTCTCCAAGTCTCGGACCATCTCCTTAATTCTTCTTACAAAATATTGACCAAAATTATCGCTAACAGATTGAAACATCTTCTTCCCTCTCTAAAATTATCGCTAACTTATTCTTAATCCTGGAAGATGCCCATTTACCATGGCCTCTTTGATCTTTATGCTAACATATTGAAAATTTTAGCAGAAAGATCGAAGAGGCCAAGGTAAATGGGCATATTACAGGATTAAGAATAGCCAGGAATGTCAAGGATATAAATCATTCGCAGTTTCCAGATGACACTCTCCTTCATGGTGGGGAATACAAAATCATTGCAACTCAATTTAAATAAGCCTTGGACTGTTACCTAAGACTATCTGGGGGTTTGGTTTAAAAAAAAAAAAATATTAATCCTTGAATGGAATAGTTCTCAAAACACTCTAGCAGAAATTTCCCACATTCTCGGTTTCCCTCTGGTCGAAAACTAGAAATTTTTCCCATATATTGCCCTGCCTATTTCTCTAGGTCACGCATATTGGATTTGGATTGTTGGCACCCAAAATCATAATGAACAATATCAATTGCATGATCATAATTTTCTTATGGCAAGGATTAAAACACAAGAAAAAAATATTTCATCTCGTTAATCGGAATATAGTCAGATTCCCAAAACAATGGGGAGGATTAGCAATCAAGGATATGGAATACATGAATATGGATTTGGGAGTAAAGTTGGTTTGGAAATTTCTTATAGACTCAAATGAATGGTGGAAACATAACTTCATAAAGAAATACTTCCACAAGAATCAATTTCATAGGTCAGAGGAAGAAAGATGGGAAGGGTCGGGATCCAAAATATGGAAACTCTATAAAGCTTCAACGTTGGTGATTCTAGATAAACTAGGGTAGAAAATAGGAAATAAATTTCGTATTAGAATATGGAAAGATGGTATAATCCCAAAGGAGCTAACGAGGGACTCTTCAGTAAAGGATTCGGAAATATGGATGGAGATACAAGGGATTCAAAGTTTAGTAGATATTTCAACTTGGAACAATAATGGAATCTGTGTGGGATGGATTTTTCCTAAAATTATGCCACAGTTGGTTTTGCCTTGCGAGGAATTGGTAAAGGCCCTTAACATGTTTTCTTTGATAGCCACTGGCAAGTTGGATCGAATAATTTGGGAAGGAGGTATGTGCAGGTATTATACGGTTAAAGATGGATATGAAATTCTAGTGGAAAAGTTACCGCATTTACATGCCACAAAAATTTATGCCAAATTGTGGTGTTATCACTCTGTAATTTCCCCAATTTGTGGAGATAAACCCATAGGTAACCACAAAACCACTTGCAAAGCTAGGATCTAGCCCTTCGAGCTTTAGAGAGGGATCTCTCTTTCTGATTTAAATTTTGTCTTAAGATATTAGGCTAGTTATTGAGTTTTGAGGTTGGTTTTTTAAATATTTGGTTAAAAATTTTAGGGAAATTTCATTGGGCATGGAGTCATGAGTATTTGGGTGATCAAACACAAAAATGACAAAGAAGTTGTAACAGGGAAGGATAAGCAAACTTTTGGATCTTTTAAAGTATTTTTGGAGTGTATAGGATGAATGTGATTTAAGTTCAATTAAATATAGAGCATGTTGGGATGAATTATATACTTAACATCATAATGAAAACATTGGTATTGTTTACAAGCCATATTAGAGTACACTTAAGCAAATTTGGCCCTTTATCTTCTTGAAACAATAGAGATTGAAAACATATGGAAAATTAAGAAAATAACAATTTCACATGAGAAAGTACATCAGCAACTTCTTGACATGGGAATCCTAGAAAAAAACTCTCTCTATTATTACAAATTGATCACTTTAGTACTATGCACAACTTACATCAAAATATAACTCGTTTCTTCATACAAATTCCAATCCTTGATAAACCTTATTACAATATATTTATAGACTTTCTACTAAACTACTTTTGGATTCCAAAAGGACTTCATTACAACAAATATTCTAACAAAATTACATATTTCTCTAAAAAATAACTAAAAGATAGAAGCCATAGAAAAATTTGGCTATCTGTTGAAACTTTTAAGGGAATTTGTTTCCAACTGTGCTCCATTTCCGCTCCTTGTTTATGCTTATGTGCCAAAAATGTAGGTCTTTGTTTTATGCTTGCTAGACAAACTCCAATAGTTGGTCCCAACTGTCTTCGTGTGGGATTGAAAAATTCACAATGCTCCTTAATTTTTCATCTACTTCAGTGTAAATTTGGAAAGTAGGCCTATTTACAAACAAATGATGAATTTCATGTTGTATATTCAAATCATGTTGCAAGCCTTGTATGAAAAATTCTCCACTGATGGTTCCCTTTTATTTTGCAAACTTTGATACATCTGCAACAATGTTGCACAAATTTTTTTGATAACTTTTGATGGAATCAATTTCCATTAGAGTTTCTGAGCTCTAGAAGTCCCTTTTCCTCTAGTGCAGATTTTTTTTAATTAAATCTCTTTACCTGTAGCTCCAACTCTTTATATTTGTTTTCCAATTGTACCTTCATATTATTTTCAGTCAAAACTCTTTTGACTTCCATCACTACTTTTTTTCTATCCTAGATACTAAGCTCCTCCAATTCTTCTCTGGATGTAGAATTCAACATCATGATAATTTGGTGTGCTTCTTCTAGTCTATGCTTTATATCAGATCTTGTTTGCTTTATTGCTACCTTCACTTTGCATACCAATTCCTCTTGTTCAAAGATGATTTGAGTGGAGGGCCATAAGTATATAATGTTAGCATTGATGTTATGCCAAATGATTATGTTTTCTTCTCCTAACATTTGAATAAATATAGATTGGTCCTCAAACTTCTAAATTTGTTGAATAAGTTTGAAGTTCTTCTGCACTTCTGCCATATATGCATTATCTGCCTTTATTTTTTTCTCCTCCATCTTGGTCAAATATGTTGTCAGTTTCTCTAATTATTTGTTTGTTAAAGGCAATTCCCCCAAAGCTTGAGTTAGCCTTTATGAGGAATCTGAAACTGTTATCTGTGATAGGGGATAAATTATAGTCTTTCTTGTTGATGTTCATGATGTTGTACCTGTTGTTGATGTACTTGCTACTTCTCATATTTCCTTTTCCTTTAGAAGTGCCTCCATGTCCTGTTCCATTTTCTGTATTTGAGCATTCTGCTCCATCACTAAAGTAAACAAATTCTCTTTCTTCATCTCCAAACTTGTCACTTCTTTGGTCTAGGGGTGTTCTATAGTAGGGAGCTTAAGCTATTTTCTAAGAGCATGAATGTCATCATTCTTGCTTTTAATCACTTCCTCTACTCCTTGACATCACTAGGATCATATCCTATTTTAAAAACTAAATCTTCTAGCGTTTTGATTCTAGAATCTTTAGCCATAGAGGACATCCTCTCAATTTTTAGTTGTGAGTGCACATTGTTCAGTGAAGCCTGTAATTTTGAAGCAGCCATGGCAGAGTTGGTCAAAGTAGAATAAATCATTTCTCCTACTTGCTTATGAAAATCAATTTGATCGATTGCATGGACCTTCTTAGTGTCAACTGTAAATACCAAGGCTTTATAATATTCAACACCCTTGGGGGCTGTAATTTTGGGATCCAAAAAGGCCATTTGAAATTGCCCCATTTTCTAAGTCAAAAGTAGACAATAGCTTGTGCCGAGTAGTAGTGATTTGTTTCCAGAATTCTAAGTATGTTGAAACTTTAAGAGCTTCATTCTTTAATTTGATTTGTTTGTACCTATCAAAAATACTTGGTTGTGGTGGAGCCTAAGAAGTAGAAGAAACAGGAGGCTGAGTAATTTCTTCTACATAGGGAAGTGAGGTGGTTGGAGTGCCTGTCAACACTAAAGTTGTCTACTCCTAGGTATCCCTTTCTTCTAAATATTCTTCCTCAATGTTGATCACCTAAAGGTTGTTTTGCTATGAGTTCTAGTTGTGAATTTTTTATCCTTCTTCCTTCTCTTAAAAACAAGAAAATTTGCAGCTTATGTCTCTAATTTGGTAGGCGACATAATTTCAATTTTCGTCTTTCTTTATTTATCTTTAGCGATGGGAGTTTGTAATGATGATTGACTAACTAGTTGTTCCTGAGCTTTCTGCAAAGTTTTTTCTACCCATTCCTCTTGGTTTTCATATTGTTCTATCTTGGGCCTTGGTGTATGAGGATAAGGAATACTTTTTTGTTCAATCCTTGGGTTAGAGATTACTCCCAAGGGTTCATAGGAGCATGTAAAACTGAGTTTGAACTTCATCTATTTTAGGATATTCTCCACCTCCTTTGCTGTTGCTCTAGTATTCACAATGTAAGGGCCCACTTGTGCTTTTAGTTTTAACTTTGATTTTTTCTTGTTAGTTACAAAATGCATCTCATCCATATTAAGAATTTGTCTAACATACTCTAAAGAAAATATTTTTACTGGTACAAACACTGGTAGGCAATATGGAGGGAGTTCACATCCATAATTTGTTATCTCTATGTAGTTCTGATATAAGTACCTATCTCCAACTTATAAGACTTTCTTGATTTCTGGAGATATCCTTGGTATGGTGTCACTGCATAACAAACATACATAAGTGTGAAGAAATGGGTCCAAAAAATATGTATAGGTGTATTCCTCTGAATTCCTTCTTACTAGTGAAGTCCAATGGATAACTGACAAAGGGTTTCCCTGCTCATCCATTTTTAACAATTGGAATTTGAATCTGTCTACCTGATAATATAACATGAGATACACTAACATTGATTGATACTTGAATGCTCCTTTAGTTATGAATTTCATAAACTGCTCATGGATGTCATCAAATAAGAATTGATTGTAATTGAACAATACTGGAGGCTTTTGTCCCACTGAGAAAAATGACAAGAATCCTAAAAATACTTCATATACCCATTGGTCTGAATTATAACCAAGAAGTTGAGTGACCATTGAAATTACCTGTTTAGACATTTCTAGGAAAATGTAAACAGGGTATAGGGGGTTTGTTCTAGGTAACTCAACATTTTCAGGGGGGGGGGGGACTCAAAAATATGAGCTCTCTAGGGAAAGGTAAGTTTTTTGTAAAATTCCATCAATGTGTATGAGGAAAATGGATGTAGGGATGCTTAGGGATTTATTTGTAAATCCTAACAAATGCTTTCGGGAGATACAGAGAAAATAATCTTGTTGTTATGAGAAATAGCTTCTTTTTTGCTAAGAAGGTATCAGAGGTGACACCAAGTGGAGAACTCAGGGAAGAAATGGGTTTGGGGTAAAATGAATTAGAGGAGAAAGGATTCCTCGATGCTTAGATCATCACTATGGTTGAGGTATTTCAACTTCCCCCAATTGTGAATTTCGTATAAATTGAACTCACAATCAATTTCAGCAATCTTGAATTGGGCGTTAATCAAAGGTACTTTGTCCAGGTCTGGGACTGGGCAAATCATCAAGCTTTATTCCTCCATTTTGCTATTTCCCTTCTGTGTAGACATTGTGAAATGGGGATGATCAAGAAATGGGTAAACTGGTTTGCAATTTGAATGTATCTCACTAGGATAACAACTGAAAATAACGCATGCTCACTGTAATTTCACTTTGCAACTATTTGCACATATAATAATATCATGAAAGGGAAGAAAGGTCGGCCCCTATGGTGGTTTCTAAAGAGAATGGTGAGGGATCATAATAGAAAATTAATCGTTTCAAGTGCGGGGGAAAAACATTAATTCGTAACGGATCAATGTAGCGAGAAGGATTAAATTCCCAAAGTTCAATTGGCGAGTAAATTTGAACGTTTGAATGGTCAGGTGGTATGGAGAGATGTTGATGTGGAGAGGGATGAGGTGGTGGTGACCTGGAAGATGGAAGAAGGACAAATGGACTAGGGGGAAATAACTAGAGGTGATGTGCGAAGGCACAAAGGAGAGAGTGGTTTTTCTGGGGGGGTGGGGGATGTGAGCAGTAACTATTTTGGGAGAGGAACCCCAGAAAAAGCCTAGGATTTGACACGTCACCTTCGGGGTTTTGGCAGAATCTGCTTTTCAAGAGAACCACCCCCCCCCCCCCCCCCCTCTATTAAAAGTTCCTCCTGCTATTGATCTGGGCAGAGGAGATCTTGATCATTGGTTCATGAGCACTTATTACAACAAAATGACAAAAATGTCATATCATGCCAAAAAACATTTTAACCAAAGTTTTTAGATAATAGAAATGTTTCTAATCAATTCAAAAAGAGACATTTTAACTGGCTCACTATAGGAGGCCTTTATTATATATTTTTTAAATTTTTTTATCTTGCATTTTTTATTCCCCTTTTATTTTCTTTTTTCTTCTTCTTTTTTTTTCTTTTTCCTTTTTCCTCTTTCTTCTTTTTCTTTTTCTTTTCAACATAACAATCTTGAAATGATAAAATAAATATTTACAATATCCCAATGGGATAAAAACTTATTGTAAATACACGACTCCTATATTTATAAGACCCTAACATGTGGAACAAGGATGGCCTTCCAAAAGTAAACGCTTTCTATTGGGAATTGATCCATGGTAAAATATTAATAGTAGAGAACTTAAAAAAGGTAGATTCAAGGCCCATCTTGGTGTGTTTTATGAAAAAATATAGAGGACAACATTGAAAATGTATTTCGTCAATGCCCTTTCTCCCTAAACGTTTGGAGAGAGACCCTCCAACCCATCTTCCATCTTGATGCCATCCCTAGAAGCTGGATGGAAATGGCTGAAAATTGGTACTCACAGCCTCTTTGGAGATATAAAGAATCCTTAGTCATCTCTAGGTGTTGGAATGATCTTCCAAAATACATCTGCTGGGCGATATGGTTATCCAAAAAACATGACACCTTTAGACAATCAGTTCCTAATGCCTTTATCTCTACGCAGAAAGCTGCTCAACTTCTATTTGATGTATTTTTGGTGAGGGGTTTTGATCCAAGAGAAATGGATGGATATTATGAGGTAAAGAAGGAATGAGTCCAATTAAAAATCAAATAGAAATCAAAGGAAGCACAATAAAAGAGAAAAATAAACTTCCATATCTCATCCACTTGCTTGGAGAGCATTTTGAAAAATGGAAGGAATCACTGGGAAAGTATTAGCTATTTTTTTATGGAGTTGTGAAAG
Source organism: Pinus taeda (assembly GCA_000404065.3). Classification (NCBI taxonomy): domain Eukaryota; kingdom Viridiplantae; phylum Streptophyta; class Pinopsida; order Pinales; family Pinaceae; genus Pinus; species Pinus taeda. Next base: position 59,599 of record APFE031729523.1, on the reverse strand, counting down.
GAAATACGAGGGATGATGGAGCGAGAGGGGTAATTCTATGCCCCGACAAAAAACTCTGGAAAAAGTATGCATGGAGGTTGGGAGTAGCCACAAATAATAAGGTGGAAGAACTTGGCTTATGGAAAGGATTGAGACTGGCTCTTGATGATGGAATCACACAATTATCAGCTTTTGGTGACTCCCTTATAACTATTCAAAAATGTATCAAGTGGTCCAAATATTATGAATTTGATATAATTCTAATCATGCAAAGAAAAATTCTTATGCTGGACAACTTCGAATTTATAGAATTTTTCCATATAGAAATGGATTTTAACAAGTGGCAGATGAACAATCCAATAAGGTCATCACCCTAGAGCAAGGCGATTTGAAGGTAGATGAAGGCCCTCAATTAAATGTCAATTTCCATGATCTGAATTAAATGCCTCCCCTCAATTTGCAGGAGCGGCTTAGAGAAGGGTGAAACAAATTTTAGAAGGAATAATTATTGTATTAACCACCTGGCTCAGATGACAAGAGGAAGAAGGAACAAAGAAAGGACTGATGCATCATCCCCCAGGTGGATAATTATTGTAATGGTTGATAGGAGCTTAGATAGTTGGAAGGAAAGCTACCAATATTTAATGCGAAGGGGATGTGAAGGACCTATACAAACAAAATTCGAGGAGAACTATCATTGATTGATCATGGGGGGATTTTGCTTTGGAGAAGGAAGCTATGGAAAATAATTCGTTCACAGGAATAGCATTAATGAGAGGCATTTATTCTAAAGCCCCTTAGGAACGACAACTTGGAGTTGATCTTGGATATAAGGAGATGGATGGCTAGGGCCTGTGATTTATGGTTAGTTTCTCATCCTATTAAAGACAAAGAAATGGATTCCCCATCTAGAAACAATGTAGGAGACTCATCTGAGAGCTCTTCGGGAGAATTCAGAGTGAAATTGGTCAAATGATATCACGCATAGGAGGGAAAATTATCTCTGAAGATAGGTCCCATTTCTATCTTGTAATGAGATAGTTAGAAAGTCTGAGGAAATATATTGAAATCATGCAGGCCACCTCAAACATAATTATGACAAAGATTGAGAAACTAGATCATACAGTAGAAAACTCAAAGGAAAAGATGGAAGCATCATTCATCTATGCCTTGAATAAGGCATTTGACCTTGGGGAGGATGGAAATAATTAGCATGAAAATGGCACTCAGGACACTTATGCGTAGGATAATATGGTTCACCTAGGCACCTAGCAATTGGCTGTGCAACTAGGATCAGAGGATGCAGGACCATCAACAAAAGTCGAGGCAACATATATTGATGAAGTTGGACAACTAGTGCCAGATGATGCAGATTAGTTAGTTATCTTATTTTTTGTTTAATGCAATGCAAGTATGTAATATTTAATGGGATCTTTTGGAAATTATATAAGAAAAATGTAGTAGAAGAAATAAGCAATAAATCTATGAATATCTTGTGCCTATGGCCAGAGTAATTTTGCAGGGAGATGAACTAGTTGTTTCTTATGAATGTATTGGTTCTTGCCAAAAGCCATTTTTGTTAATAGAAAAACAACCATTGTTTAAATAAATAAATAAAACATTTCAAACTAACATTGTAAATAACCATATACATACATATATATATATATATATATATATATATATATATATATATATATATATATATATATATATATATATATATATATATATATATATATATATATATATATATATATATATATATTATATATATATATATATATTATATATATATATATATATATATATATATATATATATATATATAGATATTCGTGCTTTCATGAGAACATGAGAAATACTCATCTCAAAAACTAATGGGCAACTGAGTCTAGTACTATGACTCTCCATCCAACCAAAGACAATTGCAGCCAAGTCTTACTTGCAGTTGTCACCCATGAGCTGGATTTTAGAGGTTGAGGGATATTTTGCTTCAAGGATTAAACACATCCATCAGTTGAACTAGGGACTACAAATATTCATCCACCTCCACCCACCAACTAAATGGAGATCAAAAAAATTTACAGGGACTCTAGAGACCAAATGTATCCACCCTTCAAAACTCAAAACTATGGGTCCACCCAACGCAGGGATTCCAGAACTCACAAATAAATCAAGATACATCAAGGAGACATCTATAAATCCTCAAGAAATTTTTCAGGACTAATTCCTTCACCCCAACCCTTAGGGGTTTCCTAAGAAACTCCATCTCCACCCTCCTGTCCAACAGGGACTCGAGGGGAAATTAATTCCTCACTTGGTGTTGGCTTGGGGGGTCTTGGCCTAGGTTCAAAGTTAGTTGTGCCAAACAAATCCCTACACTATTGGCCATTACGGCATCAATCCATGGTGCGTGGATTGAAGTCTCACCCAAAGCAGTATGGGGGGGATTCTGGAACCAAGTTTCCGCACCCAGAGATCAGTGTGATGTCCCTTTTCTGTACTAGATCTGCTTTCACACAGATCTCTAAGACCTTATGGCTTATCATTGTAACTTCCCTTAATCGGCCTTTAGACCTCCATGAAGGTCTATGACTAAATTTTGCAGACCCTGAACAGGAAAATTATCTACCTACGTGCACCATAGATTCCCCTTAGATCAGTGTTTACTCAGATCGACCTAAGTGTTCATTAACTTTAAGAGAAAGGGTTATGATCTTCGCGTAATCAATTAACATTAATTGAATTTATATAATAATACGGATCAAGTAAATTCGCACATCAATACATAATTATTTCATTAAGACATTTTTCATCACAACATATATCGCATTCATACATGACAAAAGTAAAGAGATAAAACACAGGAATTTTCGCAACAATCTTCTTTATTGATCTTCAGTAAAGGCTTATGAAATCAAAACTTCCCTACACACTCAGCTACAGGGGTCTGCACAGTCAGCTGCAGACACTACTCTAGGCCTCTATGCACTCAGCTGCAGAGCCTTTTTCCCCTCTAGTACTTACTTCTTTGTGCTAGACTTCTTTGTTCGTACCCATAGATAAGGCATAGCTCTGCCTTAGACTCTCTAAGACACATCTATTTATACAATCCTATGGTCCGCAGACCATGGGTAGATCTCAAAAACTGACTCATATTTACATGAACAAGGGTAAAAACCCTTTTTGACTCCTAACTAACTCCACGGTCTGAGTCCACAATTTGTGGAGACTTTACATCTTTTTACATCAAAGCTTGGGCTTTTGCCCCAAAATTAACCCAGGGGACCCCATCCCAACACTTGGTGATATCTTCCTGCTCCCTTTCCAACCAAAAATATTATTCCTTTTTGTTTTTCACCTTCTCTTGGCATTAAATTTTCTCTTTCTCCTTTTTTCCTTTTGTTTTACTCTTTTATAGCTCTCTCTCTCTCCTTCTATGTTTTTTTCCTCTTGCTACTCCAAACTTTACAACAACTCGACCTCCTCCTCTTTTGTTGTGTTCTCCCTTGACCTTTCAAATTCCTTGTTAAGCTACTTGTTTTCTATTAGTTCAATTTCTTTTTCTCTTTCTCTTGTCTCTTACTAACAGTAACTCTTGCCAGCAAGATCATGTCATCGAATGCAGATTTTCCACCTGTCAAGTTGTTCCCTAGTTTGTTTTAATGTAGTTTTTTGTTTGGTATAGTGAGTGTCCTACATTTCTTTCCAGTTGGAAACCTGCCATTATTCATTTTAAATTTCATGTGCATTAATATTATTCCCAACAAGTAACCACCACAACAAGTAATCATCGTGGCAAGTAACCACCCCATCCCTCTAGAATTTGTGTCTCATTACTCAACCCATTTTATTTTTATTAAAATGTTTACATTGCATAACATAAATATAAATTAATTGGTGTTGTCACAAAACACCCCCCCCCCCCCCCACCTTGGGGGAACACTATTCCTATGTGTTATTTATCCATATGAAACACGTAATTTTTAACCCTGTACAAAAATTACCTGCATATGAATTCTAAAAATAGATATACATAGATATTTTCCCTTGGATCCAAAAAACGGGACTACTATATTTGTATTTCATTATATTCCTTTCAATGTTAAAATACATATATATACATGCTAAGGCATCCATAAACCCCAATCCGTTAACCCTGGATTAGAGCATAATTGTAGTTCCCTTGACCACATATAAAAAATACCATGGAAAAAAAACCATCATGCCAAAAACCATGTGTGAAATCCATGCACAAAACAATAGGTAGGTCCACCCACCTAATATAGGGTCCAAGAAAAAAACTGCATGGGATAGTTTTGGAAAGAATATAACACACACCCAACATTCTCCCACTTGTTGTTTTCTTTCCACAGGGGGTCATATGAGAGCTTAGTCATTGATCCAACCCTACAATGCCCATTGCTTCTCTACACTAAGAGAACTTCTCAGTGCTCACAGACTTTTTCAATGCATCTGCAATATTATTCAAAGTGTCCATCTTTACCAGTAACACCTTTTTGTTCTCAACCATATCCATCACAAAGTGATACTGGACATCAATGTGCTTTGTCTTTGAATGATAATCAGGGTTCTTTGCCAAGAAAATTGCACTTTGGTAGTCACATTCTATCCTTATAGCTCATTGTACTAACCCCTTACTTGAACACAATCTCTGCAACCAAACTGCTTCCTTGATTGCATGAGTGGTTACCATGTATTATACCTCTGCAGTTGAAAGGGCCACTATAGACTATCTCTTACTCATCCAACTCACTTCACCTCCAAATAGGTTAAACACATACCCACTTGTAGATCTTCTTTGATTTAGATCTCCAGCCCAGTCTGCATCAACAAATCCATAGATGTCCAAAAGTCTGTCCAGTCCTGGTCTTCCTTGATAGCAAAAAACATAATCACTAGTGCCACGCAAATACCTGAAAACCCTCTTCACTGTTGTCTAATTCTCCTTCCCTGGTTTTCAAATAAAATTTCTCAATAATCCCACTACATGTGCAATGTCTGGTCTAGTACAAACCATTTCATACATCATACTACTGACTGCACTTGCATATGGAACATGAGACATGTCCTCTTCCTCTTGTTGTGTCTTAGGACACTATTCAGCAAATAAATTTACACCGACAAGAATAGGAACCTTCACCGGTTTACTATCCTACATATTAAACCTCTACAATATTGTCTTGACATACTTCCTCTGGTTTAACTAGATCTTCCTCTTTTCCCGATCTCATTTAATTTCCATGCCCAAAATATAGTTTGCAGCACCAAGATCTTTCATGTCAAATTTGGAGGACAATTGTTCTTCAAGTCCTGGATAATTTCTTTGTCATTTCCAACCATCAACATATCATCCACATACAAGACTAGATAAATAACATGGTCAGCAATTAATTTAAAATACACACAGTGACCTGCTTTTCTTCTGGTGAAGCCAAGTCCCTATATAAATGTATCAAATTTTTGATACCACATCCTTGGTGACTGTTTTAACCCATACATATACTTTTTTAACTTGGATACTAGTTTGTTCTTATCCTTCATAGCAAAGCCTTCAGGTTGCTTCATCTAGATACCTTCTTCCAGATCTTTGTGAAGAAATGTTGTCTTCACATCCATCTGTTCTACCTCAAAATCAAAAGAAACAACAATAGATAAAAGTAATCTAATAGAATATACCTTGGCAACAGGAGAAAAATATCACCAAAATAAATTCTCAGCACTTCGGAATAACCTTTTGCTACCAACCAAGATTTTTATTTCTCCACCTTGCCTTTTGCATTCATCTTCTTCTTAAACACCCATTTGAGGCCAATGGGTTTCCTTCCAACCGAAAACTCCACCAAATCCCAAGCCTCATTTTTGTGTAAAGATGACATTTCATTAACCATGGCATCTTTCTAGATTTTTCCATCCTCTGAATCTACTGCTTCCCTCACAGTTTTGGGATCATCATTAGTAATAGATAAAGAAAAAATTGAACAAAAAGCAAATGGACTATACCTTTCTACCTTCCTTCTTACTTGAACTGATCTTCTCACAGCTGGAGTTCGTGGCTCTTCATCTTCTGGTTCCTCTTCTGTTGTAGAGTCTGGTTCTTCCTCCTTTAGCTTAAACTCTATCTTCTCAGGTTCCTTTGGTAGGATTTCACGTTTAATAACATCTTTCACCTCTAAACACCACACCTCGGTTGTACACAACCTTCATTGTTTTTGGGTTCCAAAGCTTATAACCTTTTAAACTATCCTTATACCCAATAAAGATGCACCTTTCAAATTTACTATCCAACTTTGTTATTTTCTCCTTTGGAACATGTACATATGCATTATATCCAAATACTCTCAGATGTGAAATAGAAGGTTTCATACCAGTCCATACCTCTTGCGGAGTCTTATCTTCCAACATTGATGAATATGATCTATTGACCAAGTAACATGTAGTCTCCACTACCTCTGCCTAGAATTCTTATCCTAACCTGGCACCACTGAGCATGCTTCTTGCCTTTTCCATCAACTTCATGTTCATTCTTTCCACAACTCCATTTTGATGTGGTTTGTATCGAGTAGTCTTATGTCGCTCTATACCACACTTCTTACAAAACTCTTCAAATTCCTTCTTGCAAAACTCCCCATCGTTATCTGTCCTCAACACCATTATCTTCTTCTCTGTCTATTTTTCCACAAAAGCCTTAAATTCTTTAAACTTGTCAAAGACTTAATATTTATTCATGAGGAAATATATCGATGCATTCCTTGAGAATTCATCTATAAATGATACATAGTACACAGAATTACCTAGTGATGGAACTGACACAGGTCCAAACACATCACTGTGAATAAGCTCTAATATATGTTTCGCCCTCTTAGCACAAGAGGGGAAATCACTCGATTCTGCTTCGCATATACACAATTTTCGCAAAAATCAAAATCCAAAGAGAAATTAGACATACCTTCTACCATGCCATTACCATTAAGTATTCGAAGGCTCTTCTCTCCAATATGTCCAAGCCTTTGATGCCATAACATGGTCTTTTCTCTAGAGACCACTAGATTTTTTGCTCCACTTTTAGGAACCATAGAATTGTTGTACCGATTAATAACAGTGCTACCCTAAAGCTTGAACAGAGTTCCAATTCAAACTCCTTGCATCAATGCCAGTGCTTTCTAAACCATCTTGTAATTATCTTTGTCGAACACTGTTTTTACACCTGCATCATCTAACTTGCTTACAGAAATCAAACTTTTGGCCAATGTATAAATATACAGAATGCCCAAAAGTGTTATAATCCTTCCACCTTGCAACTTCAACTTTACTTTTCCATGACCAATGATTCTATCATTCCTATCATCCCCTAATAATACATCACCACCATCATATTTTTCATACTTGCAGAACCACTCTCTATGGGGAGTGAAGTGAAAGGATGCACCTAAGTCAATCAACCATCCCTCATGATCTACAAGTATACTTGAAGCAAAGTACACATCCCCACCTTCATTTGAGGTGGTTTTTGCCTCTGCAGAAGCAGCATCATCAGATCCCTTTCCTTTCTCATGAGCTTTATATTTACAATCCCTTTTGAAGTGCCCTTCCTTTCCGCATTTCCAACGCACCTTTATAGGTTTTCCTGGAGATTTAGATCTCCCTCTAGATTTAGATCTCCCACTCAAGGACTTATTTTTGTTTTTTTTTTTCTAGGACCATCCTCATATATACAAGGCATCACCATTCTGGCCCTCCATATTTTACCGTCTCATCTCCTCTGACAGTAAGGATGAGACTATTTCATCGAATTGCAAGGAAATTACATTTCTACCTATTGCAACAACCAGATTATCCCATGAATCTGGTAGAGAACACAAACAACTGATGCAATTATCTTCATCTGAAATTTTAATATCAACAGATAATAACTAGCTTACCACAGTCTTAAATGCGTTCAGATGCTCTGTCACTGAGTCTCCATCTTTCATCTTTAGTTTATACAACTTTTTCCATAGGAACAATTTATTCACCAGAGAATTAGATTGGTACAAAGTCCCTAACTTATCCCACAAATCCTTTGTTGAAGCTTCTGCTTATACATTTAGCAATACTAAATCTGAGATACACAATCGTATTGTGCTCTTTGCCTTCCAATCTGACTTCGCCCAGTCTTCAGCTGACATTGCTATTAGTTTAGTACCTAGATCTACTGCGATCCATTGATTTTTATCCACCAGTAGATCCTCCATCTTGAGTTTCCACAGCTCAAAACTATGAACATTAAACCCCTCAACAGCAAAGGCATCCCCTTGAAGTTGAAACAACTTCGATACCAAATGTAGGTTTTAACCCCATACAGGAATTACCTACATAGGAATCCTAAAAAAAAAGAAAATAAACAATGGCAAGAGGACAAAACATAAAACATATATACACAAAGATTTTCCCTAGATCCCAAAACCAGGACTACCAGATTAATTTTTCATTATATTCCTTTCAATGTTACAATGCATATATATATACATGTCAAAGCATCCATAAACCCCAATCCGCTAATCCTGGATTATAACATAATTGTAGTTCTCTTGACTAGATCTACAAAATACCATGAACAGAAAACCATCATGCCCAAAACCATGTGTGAAATTCATGCAAAAAACCATAGGTAGGTCCACCCACCTAATATAGGGTAAAAAAAAACAAAATCGCATGGGGTAGTCATGGAAAGAATATAACACACACCCAATAGAACACAGAATACATCCTTAAAAGCAAACACATACTATTAATGGAGGTTTATATACAAAACTATGTATAATATTTACAATTATATGCATTTGCTTCAACCAAAAAACAAAAAGGATATGCTTCCCTCATTGAATTATCAATTTCCCAAGTGGCTCCCTCAAGCTCAAAGTGCCTCTTGTTGGCTTAAATGGGCCTAACCTAGGTTCAGAAGTATTATTTAGGCAAGCAAATCCTGTCCCTTTCGGCAACATCATGTGAAGCGCGGACTGAGGTCTCACCCAAGGTAGCAGGGGAGGGTGCTAGAACTAGGTTTCCGTACCCTTGGGATGTCTAGATGTTGTTCGAAGGTTTCACGCCCCATTCTGCAGCTTCGCACTGCGTTGCATTTGTGCGAATCCTGAATACCTTTTACTATCTATTAGCACACAGTCTACAGATCTAATCTAGTAGATGAAGTATTATAACTCGAATCTACTTTAGAATGGTCTTTAAGCAAACATTTATCACATTTATTCAATTTGTGTATTAAGATTAAACCCAGATTCACAAGTATTCAATGAGATATCACATGCGCATAGATCAAAATAGTCTTATTAACCATACAAAATGCCAAATTCGCGATAATTCAGAGTTCACACATAATTCTCAGAATGAACTTATGTTTATTTCCTCTTATCACTAGTACATCTAGATCTGTCTTGCACACTTAGCTACAGGGGTATGCGCACCCAACTGTGTACTCTTCCAGGCCTCTGTGCACCCAACTGCAAAGCGTCTATCCTCTACCCAAACCCTCGACTCGGACTTATAGACGCTTACAAAATGCTTTTCCCAAAAACCCATTACATGTTAGATCCAAAACCATACAACCAAACGTAACTCCTCTACCCATAGAGCCTCACTCTATTTATACCTTTCCATGGACCGTGATCCATGGGTGGGCTGACTCAACTTACATTTCTTTACACTATTTTTGGGTGGACTACCCCTTTGACTTTGACTTATTACAAATCGCACTCTGTGCATCCCATGGAGTATTTACCTTGGTTTTAACCAAAATTGCGGGCTTCGAGCCCCATGACCATTACACAGGGCTTCTGCTACCTAACAATCCCCCAACACAATCATCGTGAATCATCTCGAGTCACTTGGATGGTATGGGATTCTTTTCACTGAGGTCGATCAACAACTTCTACATCTTGCCTATCTCTGCAACAAATTTGGCTGCAAACCTCTATACAATTTCCACGTGAGCCACTGAGATATCCATATCATTTGCAACTACTTGATTTGTTGCACATACTGCTTGCATCTGCGTGACCTTTCCTTCAATGGTTGTAGATATGCTAAATGCTTCTTCGAGCTAGGGCTAGATACACTCTTTAAGTGTTGGCTCCTATTGCACACCATGTCAACTTGGGCTTTGAGCGCCTGGGCCTCCTTCATTTTGGCCAACTGTTGTGTGATAGTGACCATCTATGCAATGCCTCAGGCGGTGTCATAGGCCTGTTGCAACTCGTGTGCCTCGGTTTCTACTCACTGTATGGTTGGATCTTCCTGGAGGGTAGTGAGTATCCTGAGTGACTAAACAAATAGTCTCGAGCATTCGCGAATATCACTACCCATTGTTTCTAGTCCAGCTACAATTTTGCTGCAGCGGCATTCCCGTTTGGTTGGAGGTGTGAACGGCCGAGCCTTGAGATGGAGCTCTGCAACCTGTAACATTAGTTGCTCTTGGTGTCTTGTGGCCTATGCTTGGGCTGTGCTAAAGCTCGCTACCATGTGCTGAATCCTAGCAGCTAGGGGGAGGTCCCTGGGGATGGCTAGCTTGAGGATTGTACCACACGCCTTTGTCACAGCTTGTTCTACCTCTCAGTGTTGTGCAACCAGTTCATCACGCTGGAGAGTGATTTGTTCTATCTTTTCCTTTTGTTCTGTCAAGATGTGGAATGCGTGGCCTTCCCTAGCACAAAATTCCTGAGTTACTCCATCTTTCAGTAGGTACAGTATGTCTTGAGATAGTGTGGCTAGATTTAATTCCCAACTTCCTTCGTCGCCTGTGGCTACAACTCGAACAACTTCAGCTGGTAATGAGAGGATGTGTGGTGTGTGCATGCTCACCATCTACGCAACGGTGACTGTGTCTTCGGCAAGCTCGCGAGTGACCCAGCTCGGGGGTCACTCTTGTAAGGCCTATGACTGCGCTCTAATCTCCCCCAACACAATTGTTTGTGTAGTGATTAGTTTGGGTAATGCACTAGTGGTAACATTGCTTGTGGGTTGGCTACTGTCCATGAAGTCTTTTTCCAGAGCCTTCATTGTTTTGGACTTTTTCTAATCGGCTAGTGATTCCTTGAGGTGGTCCTACATCTTTGTTTCATGTTGCGGATCCTGTTCTAAACCCGTTCCCTGATCCGTCTGGTTCCTCGTTGTTATCGGGCTCGTGGTGGCCCCCTGCTGCAAAGTAGCTTGTTGTTATTGTCGTGTTTTTTCTACTAGTTGGATGAGCCTCTACTGGCGTTCCTTCTTCTGCTATTGTGCAGCCACTCAATCAAGAATGGTCTTGTTTGGGGTGCGCCATTCCAAGGGCCATGCTGCTAATACCGCGTAAATGGAATTATCCATTGTAAGGAACGGAAGTGTGACCCAAGATCACTATGGATCCTTCTGCACGCAGATATACGCGTGATGCATGTCTGCTTGGAACTTGGTCGTGCTTTGAAAATTGTTGTAAATTGTGGGGGACATGTACGGTCTTTCAGCAATCCACATCTATATTTTTCCTTCCATGGAGGTCCAAAATACCCGGATCATGGAAACCCTTGCTGCATCCTTTGTAGCCCAGAGTGAATTATATCGTACTGCTTCGAGTAGACTATCCTCAATGCTGTGAAACTGGATCTCCTGCGGCAAGTCACCTATAACCAGAAGGATTGATAAGTGTAATCATGCATAATGAAAGGTCTTACCTTTTTCTTGTGCTTCTTGACAGTTGGTCAGAAATTTGTTGCATAAAAACTATGCCCAATTGAACTGAACCCCCTCGGTACACTGTCTTGCCAATGCGATGACAGTGGCGGGCAACTCATCTGTGCGACATTTTCTCATAAGTTTACCAGCTAGGATCTAAGTGGCAACTCATACTACGTAGTCGCTGATGCTTGCTAAGACATACCCCAGATTTCCTTTATCTAGATGGTACATTTCCTTGACTATTTCGGTAAGGCCTCCCTTGCTACTGGTTCTGATTATGTCTGCGGGGTTATTGCCTTTATATGGCAGGTGCATAATCTGGTGGATTAGGTCGGTTGTGATCGAGATCGGTTCTTCAAACCAGAGATATCCATCACGGATGAGATCTAGCAACTATGGAATCATAAATATGGTGATGATCGTGCGGTGATAGTGAGGTATCCACCTAAGGTTCAGCAGTCTGGCCCTCTCCACACCTAGTAACCACTTCTGCAGTAATAGCGTGCCTTCGGCTAGTTCGGGGAACTTTTCGCTGTCTACAAGGTCCCAATCTTTGAATTTGGTGCTTGGAATGCACCCCATTAGCAACCCTTTGAACCTTATGTCATTCGGAAGAAGCGGGCTCTAGAGCATAGTTTTTGCAGCATCTACATCTTTCACTAGCTTGGTTGTCCCAGTCCATGGAGAAAGATATGGGGGTAACAACAGGAACTGGAACGCAATTTCTTCTTTCTCTGCTTTTGCGTCAATTTGATTGATCAGGTCCTGTATGTCATCATCCTCCTCTGTGGGTTCGGTGGCCACTGCTTTGCCTTTATCAATTGTTGAGCATTTGTTGAATCTTAGGGAGGCCTAGACTGGACCCATCTTCTACTTATTCTTCCTGGGTCGCGGGGTGCGTGGGGACTTAGGAAATTCAAGAACTTGAGTCAGCTCTTCGAGCTCTTATTGATTCACCTGGATTTCGTCGGCGACTCATGCTTGAGTTCTTGCCATAGTACTCATGGAGTGCCTGGTAGCCACGTACTTGCTGCTTTTTTCTGGCTCAAAGCACCAAAGATACAGTACCGGCCACACACTATGAGCTTTGAAAAAATCTCTTCCCCCCGTTTTCAATTCATTAGTGGTGCCAAGTTGGAAAATATTTGCGTATCTCATCCAGAACATTCACCTTAATGTCCCACCACCCACTCCTTTCTAACGTGATTTGACCTTCCTATCAGGGCCCATGTGACTAACGATTATCTTCTGACTTTTCCCAGCAGTAGCGCTATCCTTAAGGCACAGCAGTGAACTTGGGGACTGCCTAGTTTAGTGAAGACTCCTTTTTTTGTGTTGGCCTTTCGCAGACTGGTTTATAGTCCCATGCCTTCTTTCAACTGTGCAAGGTGTTAAGACTATAGTTTCTACTGCTAGTCAGGTGTGTGCACTCTTGGTGCAAGTTCAGCTTTAACCTGCTAGCTCGGGCTGCGAGCACCTTTGAAGCATCTAGGTAATCAGTCTGATGTTTATATTCTTTCGTAAGTGCGGGTGCAACCATGATAGCAGGGTCGCAGCACGTTCTGAGGCCCCTCTACTCTGCAAAGCACTTTGCTTCTTTGGCCATACCCCCCGTTTATTGGTGTTGGAGGGCCCACAACCACTCTGTCTTTTCTAAACTTTCTTCTATCATCGATTGTAAGCCCAATGAACCCATAATATCTGTAACTCCCTTGAGCCCCTACTAACCTTAGCACTGTTTTGTTGAGGTAGCTTCGGGCTACTACTTCTAAACTAGGTGAATGTTCACACCTTAGACACCTGTAGCCTCGGCTAGCAAGGGTTGCTTACTTTGTTTCATACTTCCGACCATGCATGCGCCTTCCTTCGATATTTGTTCCCTATCATTCACATCTTCGGAGTGACACCCTATCTGGAAGTAGTAGCTGTGTGGAATGTTTTTGCGAATATCTTCGGCTATTCCTTTACTCCCACTTTAACCATACGATTAAGTTGAGCGTGGTTACTTCATGCAGTTGGTTCTGCAATTTTTCAACCTCTTCATCCATGTCCTACATGCAAGAACTATCGTGGTCCCATGAGATTCGACCATCCGTTGTTAGATTAACCCGGTCCTGATCTTGCGCTGTAATCTAGTAGATACAATCCAATTCTCCATTGTTGTCTTCATCATGCACAGACTCGATATATCGCACCCCTTCTGCTGGGTCCAACGAGACCACTACGTGGAGAGCTTTCTTTTCGAATATTATTTTTTGTTTCTTGAGGTTGATGATTCCATTCATATCCATTGCCCACTCTATCCCTAACAGCGCAGGATATGGGTTACTATCATCCATAGTTTCTATGACCTCAAAATCGGTCTGGGTGCTGGCACCATCGATGTCTATTGTAACTTCGTTCAGGCATCCCATGGGCAGAATCTTCTATTGGTTAGCCATTTATAGTTGAATCGGGGACCATTACAGTTGAGGTCTTCCCATGCATTCCCAAGTTTGCTTCGGTAAGACATTCACGTCGAACCCCAAATCTAAGATGACCTGATCCATCTCATAGTTTTCGATCTGGACAGTTAGTCGCTTTTCTCGCCCAGTGCACAAAGCATGTTTACCTAATTTTTGGATCATCTGTGGTTCATCGGCTCCCACACATCGAGTTATCAATTCCTGCAGCCCCTTTACTGCCTTATCATCCCTGAGTAAGTTCATGCAGGTTTCCAAGAAGCTGGTTAGCACAAATGTATCCTTCTTTATCCTAATTGATCCTTACTTCCTAATGTAGAAGCTTCCGCGAAGCTCTTCTTGGCTTCCATAAAGGTTTCTTTCATGCGCTCCAAGTCAAAGTCTTGTTGTTCCGGGGGGGGCCTTACGGACCCATGCATCTGTTTCTGGTTGTTTCCCCTTATCTTCTCTGATGGTAGCACCACTTCGGAGCATCATATTTACGTTCGGATCCTCCGCACGAGGTTCATCCTTCATCATCTAGACATTTTGTGTGGGGTTGGCCAGAAGCACCCCCTTTTCTTGCATCTGCGTGGAGAAATCGATTGCTTCGTGGTCAAATTGATAACAGTAAGGACAACAGGCTTTGTTCAGGTTCGTGCAATCCTGCGTGTAATGCCCCGACCCTCCACAATTGTAGAAAATTAATTTCCCTCATCCCCATCCAGGTCCCATGCCTCCGCGGTCCCGTCAACGACCCTAGTACCCTCCTCTCATGAATGGTGTAGTGGGCTCCTGCTTGTGCACCTCTGTTTTCATCCTATAAGCAGGTGTTTGAGCCATCAACTTTTGGTAACTGCGACAATTTCTTTCCTCATGACCCACCATTCTGCAAAAGTTACAAAATAATTGTTGAGGAGGGGGTTGTCTTAAGCTTGGCAATAGGTGGCAATTTTCCATGGCATGCTTCCCTCCCACTTCACAGATTGCACACCAGAGTGCGACTGTCATACTTTTCACAACTTGTACCTCTGGTCACAACGCTATTGGGCCCCCTCCTGCCACATAGTTCACAAAGATCGGACAGTGGTACTTATCGTGGCCCGGTCCCTTACATTTGATACACCATACTTCTTCTCATACCTCTGTCATAGGCGCATGTCCTTGTTTCAGGATTCACATCTCTAGACATAAGTTTTGTATCCGCGTTTGGATTTATGGTACTCCCAACCCTGGGTCCTGTATTAGGGTTTCGTGTGGCCGCATTTCTGCCTCCAGCGCTTCAGTTTGGGTTGAGATCTTTTGTTGCGATAGAGCCGATCTCAAATAGGGCGTTAACGATGTGACAAATCAAGCACGACACTGCACATTTTTCAATGTCATATTGGCCTCACGGATGGTTCTTTTCAACTTCTGATCTAAATCCCATGGGGTTTCACTGGGCAACATTACAATCTCCTTGAACCCAATAACTGACTAGGCTTTTGACTTGGGTCACCCAAATTCCTTGTTTAGTGCCTCCTAGATTGCTATTATTCCTTCATTTGGATGATCACTTGAATATTTCATGTACTAGGTCAATGTGCGGTCCTGCAATGCACTAACTAAGGTATCCTTCTTGATGTTATCATCTGTGAGGCCCTAAGTGTCCCATACAAACTTTATCACAAACTAGAACCAACCTGGTTCCTCATTTCCTATCCCTTTAAATGTTGGTAGCTGGACTGCGCTCACCATCCCGAATTTTGATGGTGGTGGGGTTAGCGATGGGGTTGGGGTTGGTGTGGATGGATTCGATGCAAGTGAAGTGGGTGATGGCATGGATGGCGGTGGTATTAGTGGAAAGAGTTCCCTGATTAACCAGAATGCACTTCTTGGTGAGAACCTTGCAAGTTCCTCCTTGCTTTCCCAGGAAATGGAAGTTAAAGGATTGTTCTCTACTCCTCCTGTGCCGCGTAACCTCTTTCACTCCATGTTACTCCAAACATCAATAAACACATATAATCTGTTTTTCACACAACAGAATCTTAATCCAATTATTCAATGATTTGATATACCTACCCCTAGGTCCTTGAAGAAACCGCCTTTCTGCTTCGCTATAGTTCATAGTTCTATCTATCGTGAACTTAGTGATAAATCCTCCTATTACCCGATCTAACCAATGATCTACTTTGCGCGCGATTTTATCCTCGGTGGCTTCTAGCCTGCTCACTAGTTCCAGGGTCCACACAATATGTTGGTCCAATCTGCACCTTACCACACTATCAGTGAGCCTTGCAATCCACTCGTACAGCTCTACCAGGAATGATGCAAAGAAGAGATTGTGAATGTCTGCGAATATATACCAGTCCAGGCAACCTTCCTCTGATACTCACGGTTTTCTGTTTTCCTAAACTATGACCTCGTGGAGTTTCAGATCCCACCACTCTTCAATCTCTTTCTTTGTAGGGTTCCAGTGTTCGCACATCAGACACTCCTTAGGCAGATCTCGGTCCTAGCAATGGAACCATTTGTTGGCTTAAGTGGGCCTGACCCAAGTTCGAAAGAATTATTTAGCCAAGAAAATCCTCCAGCTATCGGCCCTTTCGGCAACAACCAACGAAGTGCGGACTGAGGTCTCACCTGAGGTAGCAGGGGAGGGTGCTAGAACCAGGTTTCCGCACCCTTGGGATGTCTAGATGTGGTTTAGAGGTTTCATGCCCCATTCTGTAGCTTCGCGCTATGTTGTATTTGTGTGGATCCTGAATACCTTTTACTATCTATTAACATACAGTCTAAAGATCTAATCTAGTAGATGAAGTATTGCAACTTGGATCTACTTTAGAATGGTATTTAAGCAAACATTTATCACATTTATTCAGTTCACGTATTAAGATTAAACCTAGATTCACAAGTATTCAATAAGCAATCACATGCGCATAGATCAAAACAGTCTTATTAACCATACAAAATGCCAAATTCATGATAATTCAGAGTTCACACATAATTATCAGAATGAACTTATCTTTATTTACACTTATCACTAGTACATCTATATCCACCCTACGCACTCAGCTGTAGGGGTCCACCCACCTAGTTTCGGACTCTTCCAAGCCTCTGCGTACCCAACTACAGAGCCTCTATCCTCTACCCAAACCCTCGACTCAGACTTATAGACAATTACAAAATTATTTTCTCAAAAACCCATTACATGTCAAATACAAAACCATACAACCAAACTTAAATCCTCTACCCATAGAGCCTTGCTCTATTTATACCTTTCCATGGACCGCGATCCATGGGTGGGCCGACTCAACTTACATTTCTTTACACTATTTTTGGGCAGACTACCCCTTTGACTTTGACTTATTACAAATCACACTCCATGCATCCCACAGAGTCTTTACCCTAGTTTTACCCAAAATTGTGGGCTTCAAGCCCCATGACCATTGTGAGGGGCTTCTACTACCCAACACCTCCATTACACTTTAACTTGATCTATTGCTCAATTCCATAGCATGAGGCTCCTCTGATCTAGAATTCATAATGGCTTTGGCTAGAATTATCCCTCTGGTTCCACCTATAGCACAAACCAATCAATCACATGATTAGAATTCTATACATATATTTTAAGCAAAGAAACGTGGAAAACATCATGGATTTTGACTGTTGGATGTAAGACCAACCCATAGGCCACTAGTCATATCCTTTCAAGTATCTCAAAAGGCCCACAAAATTATTGTTCCAACTTGGCACATGACCCATTCTTCAAGGACTTTTCTTGGGTTTAATTCTCAAGTTAACATGTTCCCCAACTTGGAACTTATTGTGCTCTCTATACTTATACATATAAATCTTATGCATGTCTTGTGTCAACATTAAATTCTACCTAATAATCTACATTTACTGCTTCATCTTTTTTATCATATCAAGCCCAATAAGGACCTTGTTTACTATATCACTCCATATGATCAGGGTATTACAACTCCTTCCATATAATGCCTCAAATGGACTCATATTTAGAGACATTTGGCACATATTTAGAGACTTTTGGTGTCAATTATTGTATGCCAACTCTACAAGGAAGATACTCTTCCCACTTCTTTTGTTGGTGCATGACATAAACTATTTTTTTCTATGTTTTCCTATCTTTCTGTGGATGATAAGTTGTATTGAAGGCCAATTTTGTCCCCAACCTTACAAACAGTTCCTTCCAAAACTTGGATATCTCATGAGTGTGAACTTCTTTCTGAGGAGATAATGCCTCCACATATTCAATGCATTAATAATGGCATCTAAATCTAAGTCATGAGTCACATATTTTCTCTCGTGCTCATTTAATTTTCGTGACTCATAGCAAACTACATGTCCTTCCTACCACAAGACTCCATCGAGCCCTTCTTTGCAACCATCTGTAAAAACCACAAAATATTTTTCTAGATCTAAAATCCTCAATACTAATGCATTACTGAGCAACTAGTTCAACTTCTCAAAGCTTGCTACACTTTTAGTTTTCAATTCAAACTTTTTTCCTCTCTTCTACAAGGATGTGGGAGGATGGCATGTCTTGGAGAATTTTTTAATGAACCTTCTGTAGTAACTTTCCAACCCTAGGAACGATATAATCTCATTCACATTTTCTAGTGTTGGCCATTCCATGATAGCCTTGAACTTTTCTGGATCAATTGATATCCCTTCCTTGGAGGCAATTTTCCCCAAATAGTGTATCTATGACTAGAATAAGTCAAATTTTCCAAGATTTTAATAAAGCTTGTGTTCTCCTAGAAACTGTAGTACGAAAGCTAGGTGCTTCTCATGTTCTTCTTTAGTATTCAAGTACACCAATATATAATAATAAATACAATCACAAACGTGTCCAAGTAAGGACAGAGCACATTATTCATTAAACACGTGAAAGTGGCAAGAGCATTAGTAGTCCAAAAGGGTACCACTACAAACTCATAGTTCCCATATCTTGTCCAAAAGGAAGTCTTATGGATATATTCTTCTTTGATGTGCACTTGATGATACCCATACCTTAAATGTCTTGGATAAGACTAATTTCTCCAATTAGTTGATCAAATAGATCATCAATCCTTAGAAACAGATATTGATTATTGATTGTCACTTTGTTTAACTACCTTTAATCAATGCAAAGTCCAAGTGTCCCATCCTTTTTCTTCACAAATAATATTGAAGCTCCCCACAGTGACACACTTGGCCATATGCAACCTTTATCAAGTATATCTTTCAACTGTAATTTTAGCTCAACCATCTCAAGTGTACTCATTTGATATGGTGCCTTGGACTTTGGTTTCACTCCAGGCACTAATTTGATAGAGAAATAAACTACTCTATGAGAAGGTAGTCTCATAATATTAGTTAGAAACAATTCCATGTATTTCTTCAACATAGTATACTTCTCCAATACACTTTTATTTCCTCTTACCCAACGTTGTCATTTTTTTTTCCATTGCTAGAAATGTGTACAAAAAATAACTTGCAACCTTTTTGGAAAATACACTTGGCTTGAATGGTTGTAATTAATCTCACTAAAGTTGGATTTTTCTTATCAATGAGCCTTAGTATTGCAACAAGAGTGTTGCAAATCCCAAGGCTACTAGTTTTAATTATCAACCCGGGGTTTGTAAAAACTTAAGAGGTGACAATGATATACTATATGCATCATAGGTTAAGTTCTACTCATGTCTCTCACAAAGTGATACTAAACATCAATGTTCTTTGTCTTTGAATGATAAGCAAGGTTCTTTGCCAAGAAAATTGCACTTTGGCTTTCACAATCTATTCTTATAGCTCCCTGTACTAACCCCATACTTGAACACAATCTCTGCAACCAAACTGCTTCCTTGCTTGCATGAGTGGCTACCATGTATTCTGCCTCTGTAGTTGATAGTGCCACTCCAGATTGTTTCTTACTCATCCAATTGACTGCACCTCCAAATAGGTTAAACACGTACCCACTTGTAGATCTTCTC
>APFE031729523.1:6813-22193 GCA_000404065.3 Pinus taeda | reverse complement strand
TTTTCCTTTCAGTATTAAAAAGAATATAAATACATTATAAAAACCCAAAATATAAATACTTTATAAAAGAACGACATTATATCTTCTAGTGTACCCTTTTAAGTGGGTAATTATGTCACAGTCAAAAGAGAAGATCGAATAATTTGACCATGCCTATCTCGGGCTATGTAAAGGTCTCAGTATGTATGCTAATGAGGAATAAATACTTATTCAGTGGCTTCTATAAAATAATTATATAACCACACAAGCTCCTCTATCGACAAGATTTCCTTCTTTCGTGGAATTGCGGAGGCATCAATATTCCAAGGAAATTGGTAGGAAAGAATGATGCACCAAGTGTATCCAGGAGCCTCCCTTTCTCCCTCGCCCCAGCAAGGCCATGTTTTGATGATTAGTGACAACAAGTTTGTTGCACACAACGATTCTCCCGTCACTTTCACTGTGTGGAAGAAGTCATTGGTCTTCAATGGCAGTGTCTACACAGTCTTTGATTCCTCTGGAAACCTAGTTTTCAGAGTCGATAATTACGCATATGTCTCAGGGATACTGTAGGAAACGTTCTTCTTACTTTGCTCCACAAGGTAATAAATTTTTATAATTCTGATATCATTAAATCTGAGAATATTTTATGGATTTAAATATGTGGTTTGATTTTGTTTGTGGGTTTAGCAGAGATTAAGTTTCAACGATCGATGGGAAGCATACTGTAAGGACCTGCAGTTCGTGCGACGGGCAGGGCGACTCCACCGTGCGAAGGATGTGCGAAATGCGAAATGAAACGAACCTTGGACGAGTTTATAAGGCATTGGGCGAGTTGAAGGGGCGGTCAAATGAGTTGGACGTGCCGACCCTCCCCCTGGGCGAGACAACACATTGTGAATGAGTCGGCTTGGGTGTTGGGCGTGGGTTGGCCGGGTGACATAACCCACCACCAGCCCGTATATATTGGAGGGCGTTTGGAGGCAAACGACCATCATTCGATCAACACAAGTTCAAACAAGGAGTTCTGCGGTGCGTGGATGAGCTCGCATGATGGGCGGAACTCAGGTGGAAAACTCGTGCAGAAAAGTTGTTTTAGAAAAGTCGGGTGGAAAAGTCAGGTGAGAAACTTAGGCAAAAAACTCATGCAAAAAAACTCATGCAGGAAACTCGTGCAGAAATCTTGGGCAAGGGCGAACTTGGGCAAGGTCGTTCTCGGGCGAAGTAGTTCAGGCAGAACTAGGGCGAGGTCGTCGGGCAGAAAACTCAGGCAAGGTCATCGGGTAGAAAACTTGGGTGAGGTCGTTCGGGCGAACCGAGCGAGGTCGTCGGGCGAACCGAGCGAGGTCGTCGGGCAACCCCGGCGAGGTCATTCGGGCGAGCTAGGTGAGGTCGTCGGGCGACCCGGGTGAAGTCGTTTGGGCGAACCGGGTGAGGGCGTCAGGTGACTCGGGTGAAGTCGTGTGGCGACTTGGGCGAAGTTGTTCGGGTGAACGAGATTGGGTGAACGGGTGGACATGTAGACGGGTGAGGGCGCGCCGTGCACGACGAAACGATGGAAACGGTGAAGTGATGGGGTTGTGAACGGAGGTGTAACTCATGTGGAGGCGCCCGTGTGTGGTGACCTGGTTACGACGGGGCGACCCAAGTTGGGCAAACAACACGATCGTGCGATGAGGTGAACGAAGGATTGGTGAGTCGTGCGGCAACTGTGTGGAGGTGTCGACGAGCTAGGCAACCGAGTTTGCCAAAGTTGGAAAATTGGCTAAGTGTAAATTTGGGGTTTCCCAAGATTTAACTTGTACTTGTAAAAGAAGATTATATATATATTTATACTGGGCAAACTCATATTGCAGGGAGTTGCCCCTCCCTTTATACTGTTGTGCAATTGTATGTGTTAATTGTTGTTGATGATGAATGTGTATGTGTATTCATTGGTATAAAGGAACATTAATAGTTACTTGGTTGCAAAACACAAACTAAGTAGAATAAGTGGTTAGGCGTAGTCTACAATCGTAAGTATTGGTGAAAAGAAAACAGTTTGTAGCGTCGCACCTCGCTATAAGCGGTTGAAAGACTACCGCAGGTGTAGGGGCGTGACAGGTGGTATAAGAGCAGGGTTTCTCGTGACAAAGAGCTGGTGCTGGGGAGTTGGTGCTGGTGTTGAAGCATTGAAGCTGATTTAGGGTTGAAGAAGCTTGACAGTTGATGACAGTAGAAGCATGTACTTGCAGGTGAGGGAAGCTAGTTTGACATACAAGTGGAATAAGGGTCGGTTCATGATTGCAGGGAACTTGGTGAAGCTGGTGAATGGTGAAATAGGTTTAGCAGAGGTGAATCTTAGCACTTGGGCCAAGCTGAATGACAAGATATCGCAGGTTTGGAAGAATGCGAAGGGAAGCTCTTGCTTACCTTATATAGGTTGAGGCGGATGAAAGAAGAGAATCCCGGGATTCGAGAGAAACTTGAAGTCTTGGAAAAGAATGTTGAAGACGAACTTCTTCAACTTGGTTGGACAATGGAGCAAGATGAAGTTGCAAATTGTGCTAACAAGGAAGAGGAAGATGCGATGATTGAGGATGTTGCAGATGTGACAATGATGGAGGATGAACTTGAGATTGATCAAGTTGGACCAGGATCGTGCAGTTTGTAGACATGGATGGATGAGGATACTCATATGGAGGAGCCTCATGATAATGATGTAAGTACTATTGAGCCTTCCTAGTCTTCCCAACTCTATTGGATTTGCACTCACTATGAAGACTCCTGTATTTGACAGTTTAAATGGACTTGGAGAGTTTTCTCTCCACATGCCTAATCCAAGGCCCTAAAATATCCTAAAACTTGTTGGTGTGCCTAAATTGATAATTATAAAAAGCTACTAGTGTATTTTAATTAGCGCTTGTTTTAAATGAGCTGTTCTTAAGTCAAGGGATAAACGGAAATGAAACTTGTGGTGTTTTGACATAAAAGAAATTAATAAAAACCAAACTATATGCAAATGCACTCATTTAGTTCTTCGATGAAAGAAATTTCTACTAGGTTCTGAGGAACTTCTAAGAAAGCAATAAATTTTTCTTTTCTTTTCTTTTACTCAAGCTTCGCACTCACAAAAATTAACAAAAATATGGATGCCCTAAAAGATGCACAAATTTATCCTAATGCAATGAGTACATGTTGATGCAAAACTTAAGACTACTCTAAATCAAAGAAATGAAAGTAACTCATTTATCAATTCTAATTAGCCACTTAAGATGTTTAGACAGAAGATAAGCTGCTAATTCTCATTTTTGTCCAAACACTAAAAGTAAATTTCAAGACAAACAGAAATGCACTTTAACTCGCAAAAAGGAAACTAAATCAAAACAAGGCCAAAGAAAGAAAAAACAAAGCTTTCAAGAAGTTTTCTTCAAAAGAAAAAACAAAAATGACTTTTCAAAAGTGCACCAAATACCATTGAGAACTTTGAGACCGTAGAAGGAGCAACCAAAACACTTTGCAAGTTATCAACTCAAAATGGGTGAAAACTCAACAAAATAGGTGTTTCAAGATGATCTCAACAATCAAGGAGCAACAAAAAGAGCTTGATGACAATGATCAAGAGACCAAGTAAGACAACTCTCAAAATCATCACACAACAACTTTCAAAACACAAGAAACGTAGATGACCATAAAGATGCAGTTTTGACATGCAAACAAAAAGATCACCAAAACAAGTTTTGCCACAAAGATTGAGACCAATCTTTCTGCCCTGGAAGACTAGAATAGCCAAGATTCCCAGAAAGAAATCGTGTGTGCTTAAACAAAAATGATGATGGTTGCAATAAAACAAAACAAGACCAACACTTTCCACACTGGAGAGAGTTTGAAATCATGAACTTGCTTAAAAATAAAGACTGACACAGAAAAGTAACTTCTCACGAAAGACTCAGACCAGAAGAAATATCTTTAGAAGCAAAAATATTTGAAAATTGTTGAACTTTTTAGGGTATATGCGACCATGTCAATACACAGTTGCATGTATACGCTATTTAGTCCATAGAAACCTGCATATACATGAGCTCATATGGTGAAACTTGCATACATACGTGACTGTAACCTCACCAAGATGTGTATATAATAGATCACAAGAAAAACAAAAACAAGTCTGAAGAAAATGATCAAACTTATAGTTCAAGTTACTACATGAACAAACTACTTAGTCACAACAAGTAGATAAACAATTGAGCCCTGATTGACTTAAATAAACCCAAACTAGGAATAACAATATTGTTGTCCCCAACAAAGTCAACAATTTTGTTGAGGGACAAAGTCCACTAGGGTGTTGGGTCAATACCCTAGCAAAGTGGGGGTTATCTACAAAGAAAAACAAGCATTCCATACAGGCATGATACTAATATAAATAAACTATACAAAGAGTGGTGCACCTGGGGGTCCTTCGTCTAGGTAGATCCAGCTAGGGGCCAAACACTCTCGCAGTTACTTTCAATCCTGCAACCTGCAAGGAAATCATTTCAAGGAAGCATAGTAGTATATGGACCAAGCATAATAAGAAAATCAACTTCATAGCATAATGAAAGGTAGTTAGTTATACAATTGAAACAACCATTCATATGTAAATCATAACATTGATATCATAAGCATGAAGAAGATTAATATCAGGAACAAGAGAAGTGTTTCCTTTATTATAGATAGTTAAAATACAGTAAGGAATGATTTCACCTGAGTCTTCCTTTCGCAGGCTCCAATAGAAACTGTCCTCCAAATTCATCCAATCTCAAGCCTTGAATGAACTCCTTCCATGACTCACTGAAGGATATCTCCACTAATGGAAAGACATCATAACTCAAGGAAACAAGGGTTTCCTATAATGGGGGAAGTGCTAGAAGCACAAGGATCTTCAGACCTAATCAAGGATAATCTTATCAGAGTGATTTTTCTCTCTCTTCTCTCCTGCTTTAGGCCTTCCCATTGAAGCCTTTTTATACTTCTCCCAAAGTAGTTTTTTAGTTGGGAATTCGTTGGGAACAATTAGGCCACAAGAACTAATAGGTAATCAATGGGTAAAACCTGTAATCTCCACCAAAAATTAAGGAGATTTAATTTTTTTAAGTGTTTTAAGGCATATACGCGGGTTGGGTATACACAAACCCACGCACACACGCGTTTAGCTCAGGGCAATGTCACCTATAGGGAGTAAAACACTATTTTTTAAGTATTTGGACCAAGTTTGGAAGGAGTGGTTGCCCTAGGCCATGAGTGCAACATCACAAACATCAAGAGTGAGATTTGGATCTATAACACTAGTTCTCCATGCTAGCCTCTCTGCCTTCCCTAAAAAAATTGCGTAGTTCTGCCTCCAAGCTGAGCCTCATCCCACAAAATGTCACTGTCATTCGAGACTACTCCAACCAGCCTCTCAATGACCTCTGCACAATTTTTCTTGACATTTCCCCGTAGCCCGACATCTTGGCTAGAAATGTGCTTTGTGCATTTTCAAAACCTTGCCCTCTCTCCCAGTCGCCTACACTCGAAAATGAAGGATGATGCATCATGGTAGACTAGGATATTTATGGATTTGGCGTTCTCTTATTTTGACTAATTGCAGATATAGGTACATGGATGAGACATATTGCAACGACAAGTGGGATGAACAACGAGTTCATGCTAGGAGAGTTGTTTGCAAACGGATGAACACATGAAGAATTCCAAGTTACAACAAAGGAGATGCATGCACATGCAACATCGAGCGAGCAACAATGCCACCGAAGACTCCACACACCTTACCATGTGGAGGTGAAGCTATGATACACCAAGAGCACACTCATCACTCAGTAACACTGTAGCTTGACACAGACACTGTAATCAACATGAACATAATAGCAATGTCATGTCGAGTCATGTGATGAGGCATCTCACCCACATAACTACTGTGTGTTGTACTACTGTAATAAGTGTAATCTAATATGGATGCCCAAGAGACCTGCATATGAAGTTGAAGAGTCATGTAAGTCAAAAAGTCATGAGGGAAGTCTAAGAGTCACAACGGTTAAGCTTCTCCTTGGCCATATATACCCCTCATTTGTACATGGAAAGGACTTTTCACCTTGGCTCCTCCCACATAGCCTTGAGAGTCTCTAGTATTTTCTTTGAGGAGTGAGCAGTGGCTCTAACACCCCACATCGGGATTAGTGATGTATGGTGTACGAATGTGTCTTGGAACTTTCTCTCAACTTAGAAGCATGTTAAAATGCCAGAATATTTCACACATGTATTGTATTCGTGAGTAAGACTATTCTTTGGATGCTTGTGATTCAGGTTGCTTTAACGTGTATTAAAACAATTGAATTATTTCAATGTTTTTAGTGCATATGTTGCTGGAAATGTGTTGTATTAGTTGCTAATGATGTCTCGCATGTGTGGACTATTCCGTCGGACACTCGACAGATTCATTCTCATAAACTTGTTATAACGACTGTCGCGCTTTTGTCGAGTATTCTACTCGGTGTTGTACGTGCTATATGTTCAATGTGTGTTTGTGATTGTCGCATGCTTGTGGACTACTTCGCCAGAAGTTGTGCATATCCTATTATGTTATGTGTCTCTAATAAATTTTGGACTATTCCCTTTCAACTTGATACAAATCTGACCCTCTCCCTCTACAGTGAAAGAAATTATCCACAAGTTACACTAAGCACTCACCAGACACATGAACCTCGTTGTTTGAAGACTAAGTATACCACTCGCATGTGTTGACAAGAAGGAGCTAAGGTATATCATTAAGATAATGGAAACTAGGACATCATAATGGATGGGACTTCTACACCAAATGGTGTGAGGTATAGTTGGGACTTCATATAAGGGAGATCCCTCGAATGTTGGTGGGTCTAGCACCATCAACATTTCTGGGGCTAGAAGGAGGGGTGAAAGTTGTTTGTCGTTGAATGTCCTCTCACCCGCACTCATCAATCATCTAGTAGACGCAGTATATCACACTCCTTCTCACCTATGTACAACTATGAAATTGGTTACTCCTCACATCCCAGACGTGAAAACGAAATTTCATATCAACACCTCTGCTCTATCTGTCCCATCACTCATTAGCTTTCTAAAGCAATCAGAATGATCCCAAGAATACAATATCTTCCATATTCATCAAATAAGAGAAATACCACTCCCAGAGGAATTGTTGTCTCATCCAGTGAAGAAGAAGTTCTTGCCACACTTGAAGGTCTAGCAGAAGTTGTTGAGAATAGAGAGGAACCTCCAGTCTTCCGACAGGGAGAACAGGTCACCCTTGTGATCCTGGGCTCATGCTCTACTAAAGGAGATGAAGGGGAAGGTAAAAGAGGAGGTGGAAGCTGAGACAAACGAACAAACTTAGAGGTGGAACCATTAGATTCTAAAGAAGAGGAGGAGGATGAAGAAGAAGAAGACATGACTGACCCAAAATTAGAAAAGATGACATAGGGACCATTGGATCTCCTGAGTTCTTTGCATAGAATTCCAAAGCATTCAAAGAGGTTGTTGAGAAAGTATGACCTTGATCGAACAGTGAAGGAAGAAGACCACTTGAACAATTTCTACCTATAGCTACAGACACATGAGGTAAGGTACGATAGTGTTGCATGTAGATTATTTTTGTCTACCTTGGATGGTCGAGCAACAATATGGTATCACAACCTTCCTATCAACTCTATCCAAAATTGGGGTAGGTTCAAAATTATGTTTTTGGAAAAATTTGCTGATGACAAGACCTCTACGATGTTTCTCAAAGAGTTGGGAAATATCGAGATGGATTAGAAGGAGAAAATGAAAGACTTTACTAAAAGGATTTTAGACATCTTGAATAAGTTTACAACAGACACAAAACCCCATGACTCCATCATTGTCGACTACTATATTGTGTAGTTTCTCAAGTGAGTTCCGAAACTAACGTTACTTGATAGTTGTGAATAGTCAATCGTTGTGGAAAAGGACCTACGCATGATTGGAGTCATCAAGGATGATGAACTAGAAATGGACTCCAAAGATGTGAGAAGGAATCCCCAAGCTGCTACGATCAAGGTCAAAGACAAGGAACCAAGTGACCATCAAACGCTTACTCACCTTGTGAAGAACATGACAACCAAGGCGTTTGAGCTAAAGTAATGAATGGTTGAGACGTCTATGAGCAACTGACCTCCAGACAACAGAAGAGGACCATTTCATCAGGAAACAGTAGCTTCCCAGCTAAAACTGTGTACAACTCCAGCTTAGTGTTCCAGACTAAAATTTTTGTCAACTCCAAGTTTTGCTCATTCCATGAAGACCATCACCTGGAAGGAACTTTTGTGGAATGGAAAGGAGTTGTGGACTTAGTGTGCAACAATTTGACTAACATGGTAAATAGTGCATAGTGTCAATCAGAAGACAAAGATGATGAAGAATATGTTGCATCTGATGAGGCACCAGGTATTGGGTAAGTGATCAACATGTGTCAATGCTTTCATGCAACTATGCCTGGAATTTGATGTCCCACAGGACGTATTTCATATTTTAAGACGTATTTTACAGTTGTTGTAAATTTTTACTTGTCAAATATGACATGATTTATAAATCAGAAACTGTCATTTTGACATTTAATTTAGGATTTGTCCTGTCAAAATTTATAGTACTCGTCTTTAAGTTAAAAACACCAAAGTCAGATTAAAGCTAGGGACATAACCCAAATGCATACAATACATGTAGCTCACATGGCCATGGATCTTGGCACACTTTCATAGATTTGAATTGTATAAAAAATTATATGGCTATAGTCCTTTCATAGATTTGAAATTTATGAAGGGAGACCTCGCCCTAGGAAACTAAGAACAACTACATTGTAATCTAGGTGTTACACTCAAGGAACAAACCAACCAGTCTACATCAAGAATGTGAATTTAGCCATCAAACTGTAAGCTAGTACGTGATTGAAAAATAGTAAAAATATACATGCATTTTTTGGAGTGTATACACTAAAAAGTGGTGGTGGGTTTGTTTTTGTTCCTTAGGCTCCCTTAATTGTTCCACACTCTCCCTCTTGTTTTATTTTTCCATCTTCCAACATCGATGAATAAGTGCGATCGAGAAATAAAAGCGGCCAAGGAATAACTGGTGACGTGAAGGGCAGTTGCAGATGTTTCAAGGAAAATTTTAAGAACCCCCCCTAAATTATAAGTATAAATAAATGGGCGAATCTCCATGGTATTATAGGGAAAAATGAAAGGCGATTTTATCAGTAATATTAATATGTATTATATAATTTTGGCGAATCTCTCACCCATCATGGCGAAATTTTATTTTACTCAATTATAAAATCTTGTAAGATCTTTGGGTATTACATGGTTGTCATAAACCTGGAGCATAAAAATTACTATTAGTAATTTATAAAAATTAAAAAAATTAATAGTTGATTTTTATTTTATTTTTTATTTTAACCAGGCTAAAATGTTTAACATACATTAAGTTACAACATCCATTTTTACTCTTATCCACCAAGATACCATGGGTCAATACCATGTGCCATTTTGGTGAATACCATGGGTCAATAGCATGTGCCATTTTTATTTTTATTAATACTACTATTAGCGTTAATAATGTCTTTTTGCATGGTATTAATAACAATCTAGTCCATGGTATTTGTCCCATAGTATTTTTCCCATAGGTTTCACCTAAATATAACGCATTTTTTGAGTGTTCGTAAATGTAAGGTGACTTATGGAGTAAATATAAAAAAATATTTTATTTGTTTACCATACCTCTCATTTATTTATATTTTTATTAATTTACCATACATCTTTTACAAATAGTTTATTTACTTTTTTTTTTATTTACCATACCTTTTGAGTAAGTATAAAAATATGTTTTATTTATTTACCATACCTCCGCTTTACTTACACCCTTGCATGTATATAAGGTGACTAAAAAATGTTTTATTTATTTACCATACTTCTCATTTATTTATATTTTTATTGATTTACCATACCTCTTTTATAAATATGGTATTTGGCCCATAGGATTCACTTAAATAAAACCTATTCTTGAAAATGGGCGAATGGATTCACTTAAAATAAACCTATTCTTGAAAATGGGTGAATGGAAGGTTGTAACTCCTAATTTCAAGGGCTAAATTTACCTTTTTTACCCTCTCCCTTAAAATAAGGTGGGCTATTTGAGGTGATTTGTAAAAATGTACTATGATACAAAATATTCGCCCACTAAAAATTTAAAACCCCTTAATTTCGCCAAAGGGTGAACATTCCCCCTTAAAATCACCCCTAGTTGAAAAGAAAAAGAAAAGAAAAAGAATAAGATCCTTGGGTGAAAACCTCCCTTGGAGGCGCCTAGGGCAGGCAATTAGGGTGAAAACCTCCATCAGGCACCCTAGTTGTTTTAAAAAAAAGAGAGAAAAAATAAGGAAAAAAATAAAAAAATAAATCTAATTTCCATGGAATAATTGCAGGTTGCAAGAAGGAAATTGCAGGTCAGGAGGATCGTTGAAAACAAAGACAGAGGAAGTTATGGGCTTTCTACAAGAAGCTACAAGCATTTCTACAGGAAGTTTTGTATTTCTACAGGAAACATCCTGTAGAACCTTCAGACGAGCCAGATTCGATTTTGGAAGGGAATTTAAAGCTTGAAATCTATTGGTTAGGCCTGCAAGCATCCATGTTTCCATTTCTCACCTTTTTCCATCATTTTTTCCACCTCATTGGGCTTCTTTTATGAAAACTGTGTTTTCTACAAGAAGTTTTGTGTCTTCTACAGGAAGCCTACAAACAAGCCAAAATCGATCTCCGAAGAGGACCATAAGGCTAGGAATCTATCCATGAGGCTTGCAAGCATCCATGTTTCCATCCCTCACCCTTCTCCATCATTATTTCCATCTCACTGTGCTTCTTTCCTCAAAACTGTGTTTTCTACTGGAAGTTCCTGTAGAAATTACAAGAAGCTAAAAATAGATTGCAAAAAGGTAGTTTAGCGAACATGATCGCTTCCTCAAGGGTTCAGAAGTCCTCCTACAATTTTCAGGCTCCTCCTCCATCATCTCCATGCCTGCATCCCAGCCCAAGCTCAGTTTTTCTTTCCATTCAAAAAATTGTAGAATGCCTTGAAACAAAAATACCTAGTGTTGAAATTTATTTTTTTTCATAACTTGCAAACCGTGCATCCATTTACAAAACCTCTTTATAGGGGGTTGTATAGGGATGATGGCAACATACCCAAGAAATTTCAGCGAATTTTGGTGCACGGTTTCCAAGAAATCAGCCTCCATCACCTTCAGCCATTTTTGCATTTTCTCCATATCCGTGCATCCGTTTCAAAACCTGTTTCATGGGAGATGCACATGGATGATATTAGCTTACCCAAGCAGTTTCAGTCGATTCTGACGCATGGTTTCCGAGAAATTGATCTCTATAATCTTCAGCCATTTTATGTTTTTCTCGAAATATGTGCATCCATTGATTGCAATTCTGCTATGGGGGGTGCATAATGATGATAGGAACATGCTCAGCAAGTTTCAGATCGATCCGGTCTACCGTTCGGGAGAAATGGCGAAAACAAGTTTATGTCCTTTGAAAATTCAACATCAGCAGCTGGAGGGTGCAGATCTGAACGTGAAAGCCAGCTCCTGCAGTGTGGATCTAGCTAAAGGATACCTACACAAGAAAAAATAGCCATGAATCAGCCACCGAGCCATTATGCAACCACAGAAACTAATGCATGCAACAAATGAAAGGCCACAGCACCTCACGGCAGCCACATTCGACTTCCAGGTATGTGACTGAAACTCATTCCTCTATTGCATAAATCTAATTTTAAAACTACATGAACGAATGGAATTGTGGGATTAATCCGATAGTTCCTTGTCCAATTCTCTAGCAATCAGCCAAGAATCATGCAGCGTATGTGTTAGACAACTCTCGTGGAATTAAAAAAAACAGAGAGTGTTAGTCATTTGAACTCCAGTGCAACTAATCAAGAAAAAAACATACAGTTAATAAATAGAACTGCAATCTGCATGTGGCCATGTACACTTGGCCACTTCACTCCTTCACCAAGAATCACGCCGAAATGTAAAATGCTCGGCTAAAACTCACACCACCTACTATTCATTTGCACTTGACTGAAGTATGCATCCTTCGCTTCCAAAAAATAATGAACTAGTCGTCCTCCACTGGTTTCTACCTGTTTTCGAAATTATCCCGCGTATCAGGCTCGCTCAAAGGCGCAGGGGTGCTCTACAGGCATTTCTACAGGAAGTCTTCTACAGGAAACACATAAAACAGCCATACAGAAAGAAAACCTGGGATTTTTTACGAATTTGAAGCTCCAAATGAGGTAGGATCAGGGAAACTTCATTGTGAATGATTTGTTGGTGCAAAATGGTGAATTGAACATGGAATTAAATTAAAAAAATGAGAGGAAAAGTCTGCCTACACATTGAAAAAAGTTGAAAAGTCTGCTTGCCTATTTCCTGAGTTCTACAAATTCTTTTTTTCCCTCTGCATTTGAAGTCTGGCTTCTTCTTTCTCACCTTCTTCTGAAAAGAGAGATGCAACCATAGGAACTAAGCTTGTGCGTAAAGAATGTGATTTTTATGTGGTTGGGGATAAACATTAGGCTCTGCACTCTGTCTGTAAGAGCCTAATTCCCTTTTGACAGTCAAGTTTTGGGCAGCAACAACATTGTAACCAGGGAATTGATACAAAGTGACCTATAAACACCTGAGGGGTACTGTCTTCAACGTTCTGGGGAGGAAACCATACACAAAGTTCCCTTTATGATTAGAGAACAAGCCAAAACAAATCATTTTTTACCATGCCAGGGGGATTCATAATTCAGCATTATCCATGGTTATCATGTGAACTTCCACTTCATCCAGCAGTGAAGACAGGGAACACATTGAGGCAGAAGAGGAAACCCAGGAAAGACCACCATAGAAACAGCAAGAAGAGAAACAAGAGAAAAGCCAAGCTGCCAAGCCCAAAACTGTGGGTGGAATAAAGGCATAGACGCTAAGGGAGAACCGATTGCAAACCCGGGCAGAGAAGATTGAAAGGATGCAAACAACACCCAAGGAAACCATAGCACAAGTCAAAGAGAAGGCACCCCCAGCCAAGCAAGCCAAATCAGGGAAAACTGGTTCTACAGGAAGCCAGCAGACTGTTTCTACAGGAAGCCAGAAAACTACTTCTACAGGAAGCTAGAAAACGGCCACTATAGGAATTTCTACAGGAAGTATGGGAAAAGTGCAGCAGAAGGAGAAATTGGCCGAGATTTTAGCTAGGGAGGCAACAGTTGTGCTGGCCACCCTAAGCACATCCCCGAAGCAGAATGAGAAGCGAAAGAGGGAGCTTCCACTATATTTTAAGGCAAGAAGGAGCATGCAAATAAGAACTGACAGACCCCAACCATAGTCAAAGGAGCCAATCACAATTTTAGACACCTCAGCTACATAAAAGGAGAGGTCCCCCTCAAAGATATCCATCAGATATGAACGGGGAAGCCCGAAGACATCCACCTAGAGAGAAAAAAATGAAAATATTGGACTCAAAGATAGTTCTACAGGAAGCTGAGACAATTCTACAGGAAGCTGAGAATTCTCTACAGGAAGCTCGAGCTAAGCTAAGAGAGACCAATAAATTGAAGAAAAGGTGGCCAAACAATCATATGAAGAAAGAAAGACAAGGAAACCTCTGATGAATAGCAGAGAGAGGGCAAGCTGCAGGCTAAGGCTGAGGCTTTAACAAAACTGCTACAAGAAAAGGAGCACATGCAGTGGGAAGAAGCAGAGAGAAAAAGCAAGGTTTCATGATCGAGAAGAGGACATCACTTCATAAGCTTGGCATGATAGGGAGGACACGAGGGCCATCAAAGATGAGGAGATAGATTAGTTGCTCAGAGGATGAGCAACACTTTCAGTAGGGGGTGATGATGAGCCCCAAAAATGGATAATTATATGGGCTCATTCAACCTCCTAATTCGACTTAATCCACCATTCTCATTAGTTTATTGCATGTTTTTTATTAGATTTATGCTAATAGAGTGAATTGGGTTAGTCATTATGCCAACAAGTCTAATGTGTGCTTTGTGTAGTCTTTTTGGTCAATGTGGAGACAAAATCAAAGGTTTTAATGAGCATTAGGCAGCCAAATTCGTGGAAGAACAAGGGAGAGGATTTTTAGAAAGGTGTCCCCTTCATTTATGGGCCCTTACCTCAAATTCTCCACCATCAGCTCGGAGTTCAAGGGCCACCAAATCAATTATCACAAGGGAAGCCGAGCAAGTGCTAGTAAAAGTGTTGTTAACTAAAAGTTTTGGCAGCCAAGTCCCTAAATTTTAGGAGGATTGTTGGGGTCCTCAATTTGTATAAATAAAAGGGCTTAGGGCCTCATTTTGGTTATCCAGTAGTTAGTCACTTTGTAGGTAGAAGTTAGCTACTTTGTAGTTCGATTTTAGTTAGTAGATTAGCTTTGCATTTCAGCACATTTTCAAGCTTTCCCTTGTGGACAATTTTTGATGTAATTCTTCTTTTCTTGCTTAATAAAGATGAATCTAGCTTTGCACCAGCTCTAAATCTCTCTTAGGAGGCTATAGCTCTTAGGGTTGGGCCCATCTCAAGTGCCCAGTACCTCCTTTGTTTACTTTCATATGTCTTTGCTGCATTCTTAGAATAAAATCTGCTATTTAGATTTAAATCTTGCTTTGCTATTTAGATTGCTTTTGATGATTAAAAATGATTTTTATGATTAGATTGAGTTGGTATGGATAATCACAGGGAAAAAAGCTCCAGAAAAGGGTCAACAACACTTTCGGTTTCACCTCTTCCTTATTGGATCAGGGGCTGGAATTGAAGTAACCCTGTTGTCCCAAACAAAAACATTGTTTTGCTCTACCATGCAATCCTTAGTGTACTATTTTCATTTGCAGAAGATAGTTATGTGTTCAGATCTCTAAAATGTTTTATTGCATAGTTGATATACATGGTTTTCTTTCAAAATAACATTGTTGTTCATTCACTTTGTTGTTAGTTAGGTTAGATTAGCTAGGACTTTGATTACTTGTAAGACTTTGTTGATTCAGTTGAATGTACACTATGCAAAGCATCTCTACCACTCTTTCATCCACCTAAGCTTCATCAGAGCCAACTGCTCCATCTCCTAGCTAGGTTCCTTGTCTCAAATTTGTCCTTTTGCCTACGTAACCCTACCTTTTTGTGTAATCATTGTTTGAGCCTTCTTTGCGCCAATTCAGCGTTCTACACCTTCTCACCACTCCATCCACCAGTCCCTATGCCACTTCAGACCCCTATCCTACCTCCATATCCATTCATGCATCTTCCCTCACTCACCCATCCTCTAAAATCCAATTTTTAA
>APFE031729516.1:0-16331 GCA_000404065.3 Pinus taeda | reverse complement strand
AGTATCCATCAGATGGATGTGAAGACTACCTTCCTCAATGGCATGATTGAGGAAGAGGTGTACATAGAGCAACCCGAAGGTTTTAAAATCTTGGACCTTCAGTCGCATGTTTGCCGACTCAAGAGAGCATTGTATGGGCTGAAGAAAGCATCCTGTGCTTGGTACACCAGAGTAGCTACCTACTTCACTAGGTTGGGCTTCACTAATAGTGAAGTGGATGCGAATCTGTATCACATACTGGTGGAAGGTAAGCTTTTGATCATTGTACTTTATGTAGATGATCTCATACTGACAGGTGATGAGAAGCTCATCAAGTCTTGCAAGGAGGATCTTGCAAGAGAGTTTGAGATGAAGGACATGGGGCTCGTGCATTACTTTCTTGGCATGGAGGTATGGCAAGGAGATGGGGAGTTGTTTGTTTCTCAAGGAAATTATGCCAATGAGATAATCAGGAGATTCCACATGGAGAGTAGTAAACCTATGGAGACTCCTCTAGTTGGTAACTGGAGGAACGAGGATGCTACTTTAGGAGAAGTAGTGGAAGCTACTGTTTACAGGTAGCTTGTGGGTTCAGCCATGTATTTGGTGAACATACAACAAAATATGTATTATGCATTTAACCAGCTTAGTCAAGCGATGGTTAGGCCTACCAAGCTGTATTGGAAGGAAAAAAAGCATGTATTGATATAACTCAGAGGCACTACTCAGTTTGGGTTGTGGTATAGACGGATAAAGGGAGTGAAGCTTCAAGGCTTCATCGATGCAGATTGGGTGGGGAACCCATCTAACAGGAACAACACATTAGGAGGCATATTTAGTATTGGGTTAGCTGCAACTTCTTGGTACGGCAGGAAACAGAGATCGGTTGCACTCAGTTCGGCAAAGGTAGAGTACATGGATGCAAGTCAAGCAACATGTGAGGCTATCTAGATGAGGAAGATCCTGGTTGGTTTGTTTGGTCAGTAGATGGATCTAACAATGATTTATTGAGATAATCAGAGTTGTATCAAACACTCTGAAAATCCAGTTTTTCATGATCGGTCCAAGCATATAGATATCTGGTATCATCATCTTAGAGATTGTGTATTGAGGAGGAGCATGTTGTTAGGTTACATTCCCATGGAGGAGAAAGATGCTGACATCTTGACAAAAGCATTGCGAAGATGTAAATTCGAGTTCCACAGAGGCAGGATCGGGGTAGTGGATAATCCCTTCTTGTTGAGAGGGAGTGTTGAGAAATGGAAACAAGAAATTCCAGTTTAATTTGTCCTTGAATGAAACTACGAATTAAAATAGAATCCTTTTCCCATAGCAATTTGAAAATAATTAATTAATTTTAATTAACTTAATTAATTTAGGAAATTCGAATTGGAAGTCTTTTAGAAGACATGTATATGTTCTTCCTAACTTATAGGAGTTAATGACGGGTTATGAATGAGTTGTAATTAGTTGA
Organism: Pinus taeda; assembly: GCA_000404065.3. NCBI lineage: Eukaryota > Viridiplantae > Streptophyta > Pinopsida > Pinales > Pinaceae > Pinus > Pinus taeda. The sequence continues at coordinate 14,878 of APFE031729516.1, read as the reverse complement.
CTCGGTTTATTGAGTTAAGTCTAATTAAATTAGTTCCAATTAGTTTTAAGAACTAATAGTGAGTAAACAGTCAGTTGGGACACTAGTGACCTCATTAGTGTTACTCTAGTTAACTGAAGATTCCACCATCAGAAACTCATGCATGTTGATTCTGAGAAAGAACCAATTGAGACTAGAGTGTAGGGACAATGTACTATTTGTTTTAGATTTTTTTGAGGTGCACTGATAGTGCATGCATTCAAGAATTGATCCTTGATGGATTGTGCTATTTCTAGAGGTTTTATTTCCCTTTAAATACAAGTTATCCTTCATAGGAATTATACATTGGAATAGAGACTTGGAGAGATTGTGAATTGGCTAAGCTTTCACCTTGAGCTTTCTTATGAGTTGGAGATTCAATTTGCTGAGTGCTGGGATTGTTCTAGAGAGAACAAACATTGTGATTTCTTATTGATTTTATGGATCAATACAAAACAGATAGCGGGGTTTTGAGCTATGGCTTTTCCCATATATTTATTGTGTTATGTGCTTGTGATTATCATTCTCTATTGACTATTGTTTTCTCGATGTTTATGGGCTTCCTTTGTAAATAGTAGAAGTATATTCTTATCTCTTGCTTTAGCAAATTACATTAGTTTTGGCTTAGTGGGCCCTAACCCAAGTTCAACGTTAATTTAGCCAAACAAATCCTTACACTACAGGCCCTTTGGGCATCAATCCGCAGAGCAAGGATTGAAGTCTCACCCAAAGCAGTATGGGGGGATGCTGGAACCAAGTTTCCACACCTAGAGATGGTAGTGATGTTGTTTTATACCCTAACTCTACCTTCATGTTGATCGATAAGCCTTTTAGGGCTTATCGATATACTTCTCTTAATCGGCCTCTAGACCCCCGTGAAGGTCTACGACCATCATTCACGGACCCTAACCAAGTGAATTAACCACTTACATGCTTTTGTAATTACTCTTACATCCATAAAACAAATATTATTACTTGCGTAGAGTTAACAATGTAAAACATATAGATTATGTTGAAATATGGAAACAAGAATATTCCAATTTAATTTGTCCTTGAATTAAATTGTGAATTAAAATCAAATTTTGTCTTAACAACTACTTGGAAATAATTAATTAATTTATTTTAAATTAATTAGTTGGAGAAATTCAAGTTAGAAGTCTTTCTGAAGTCATGCAAGAGATATCCCTTAAATTAAGGAGATAAGATTGAGTTATATTTGATTTGTAATTATTTAACTCAGTTTACTGAGTTATGTCTAGTTAAATTAGTTCTTGCTCATAGTTCTCTCTAGTCAAAGTTTGAATTAAAGTCCAACACCGATTCCTTGATCTCTCCCAATCTTGTTTCTGCATTTTCATGTAGATATTCTTTTGCTCCATATTATTTATTTCTAAAACAATGGATGTTCTGTCTTGAATATCCATTACTATCAACTCCAAAGAAGACTTGACATTCAAAAAATCAATCATCCTTTTTGCCAATTGTGCTCTTTGTTGTGACTTATTTTTATTGGAACAAATAACCATTTATAAATCCATTACCATTGTTTTCTCATCTTCCATGACCAACATATGATCCTAGATTACCTTTATCTATTGGATGATATCATTTCAAATAATTTCTCTTGCTTGAATAAGAGACATGATACCTTTTGGTTTTTCTTTTAATTCCTTAATTTCATCAAAGACTGTTAGATAATTTTTGTGGTGTTGTGATGCATTTTCTTTAGCCACGTTCAACTGTCTCTACTTATTCTTCAATTTCTCTTTAGTATCATCCAAATTCTTCTCCATTTTCCTTAACTCATCCTATGAAATCTTTAATTTAGTCATCACCCTAGTGAGATTATCAATATGGTCCTCTAAGTTTGGTTGCACTATAATTTTACAAAAATGTGCATCTATCTTTTGTTGTAGTCGTGAATTGAATTCCTTCAGATTTTCCACCTCCTTATTTCTTTATAGCAATTCATGAGTTATAAGTTCTTTTTCCTTTTCAATTTGAGCTACTTATGGAGCCAAGACATGCTCAATAGAAGACAATTTCAGCTTTTTCTTAACAATTGGATCTTAGATTCTGCTCCTTGTAAAAGACATTTGACAGTTGTTTTGTCCTCTAGATTAACCCCAAGATTGATATTTAACTTCTTAAATTCTTCATTTTCAGTGTGTAGATCTCGTGAGTTATCATTTTCTACTTTCAACTCACCAATTACTTTCTCCAAAAAGGCCTCGGTATTACTTGCTGCTAATGAAGTTTTACTGAGATTGTTATAAATGAACTATCTAGTTTTCTTATGCAGATTTATCTTGTCAAAGAAAGGTATATATTTTGTATTCACTAATAAACTAACTATCATGAAATCAACTCCAAAAGTAATTGAATGTGTTATAGGATGTTAAATTAGAATTTCAACTAACTCCTCTCCACATCCATAGTTGAAAGTAGTCTGGTTTGATAACCAAGAACATATTGTGCCTCCAACTGGGTAGCAACATTAGTCTTAATTTTTTGGTTCCTTTCCTCAATTTGTTCATATGAATCTTTCAAAGGTTCTAAAGATACATTCTCCTTTAGGAATGGGGGATGAGGGTGCACATTTAGCTCCTATTTGTGATTTAAACCCAATTTCAGTGGAAGTATTTTCCCTAAAATCTTCAGCTTCCGTTCCTCCTTTCTACACCCTTTTTCTCTTGCTGCCTTGAGAACTTTTTCCTTCTAAATCCACAATGTCTAGTCCTCTTTTTAACCCCTTTTCAAAAGGAAGGGGATTTTCAACTTCCATACTACTTGAAATTTGAACTGTGCCTCCATTTTCCAATTTATCCCATTCATGTTTTGGGTCATGGACATAAGGAACATAGGAATTTTCTATTCTCCTCTTACAAATGATCTGATGAGGATCATATGACCACTTCTCTCCCAGCTGGAAATTCATACTTCGTAACAATTTTTCTACCTCCTCAGATGCCTGCCTGTTATTGATAATGAAAGGCCCAATAGTCCTGGGTAATTTTAACAAATATGCTTTCTTGGGTAGGACAAAATACACTTGATCAACGTTTGGGATCTTCCTAATGAATTCCACTGCAAATATTCTCATATGCATATACACCGACAATCTATATGGAGGAATACATGTACCATAGAACCTAATCTCTATGTAATCCTAAAATGGAAACCAATCTCCAACCTTTAAATATCTACTCATTTGCAACAAATACTGAGATTTTGGAAAATTTCTAGGAGGGGCAATATTGTTAACAATTGACATGAAGGAAGAAAGGAAATAGGAGAAACCTTGATTATTTGGTTGATCTTTGATGAAATCAATCCAACTCACAATTTTTTGTTTATTCTTATTGGGATTTGAAACATTCAATTCTAGGTCCATAAATTGCTCAACATGTACATATAGAAAAAGATATACTAGGAGAGAGGGAAATATGAAACATCTAGTTATGTTGAAGTTAAGGAGCTAAGAATTGATGGTTTTCTTCCAAAATGTAGGAATATCTAGCACCACATTTGACTACATCATCAAATGAAATAATCCTATGGCATGATCATGTATCATTGATGCATCATGGGTCCAACACCTTCAGAAAAGAAACAAACACAGAACTGGGTAGAATATGGAGGTAGAACAGTGTTTGGAAGAAAAATGGAAGCATACAATTTCCTAGAGTCCTTGATTGATAGGTTCTGAAAAGTCGACAAAAGGGTTTGATAAAAAAATGAAAGATACAGATCAGACTGTGGAAATGATAGGGCTTGATGGATTACTAATGAAGAAACTTGGAAAACATTTTCCCCTAGAGAATTCATGACAAAACGTCGCTGAGGGTACAGAGAGGAGGTTAGCCAAGTGATAAATTTTGGAAATTGATAATTTTGAGGGACAATTGTAGAGAACAGACCAAACTTGACCATTCTATCATAAAATTTTGACTTATTTTGGTTAGATAGGACATTTAGGCAAAATTCCATTAAGTTGACAGGGAAATTTGAATAAAAAAATGTCATGTTCAATATCCAAGAGGGGAATATGAGTGACAGATCCTGAAAGGGTAACTTTCTTTGACATTTTAAACCTCTCTTTGAAAATTGACATAATGGAAAATGTGCTTAAATACTTGGTATACTTGGAGTGTTGAGCTAGAAGATTTGTGCTACTAGAAGGGGTTATTTTCGCCAAGTGAACGTAGTGAAAATGCGTAAATTGGGGGAAAATGGGGTTTTATTGGCAAAATGTTGGCAAAAAAAGAATTAATTGAATGTGGATAAAACAATATGGACACACGACGTGGTGAATGATGTGGAAAGATGACATGGAGGGATGATGTTGAAGGATGGAGGGGTGATGTAAACATGACATGGATATGTTGACTTCCACAATCGCTCGATGTCACAATCACTTGTCGGAGACCAGAGTGAAAAAAACTTACTGCTCATGGGGGCACCTGTGGTGGTAAGTGGTATCACCCTGCAGTGATGTCGGGGATGAACTCAACCATCGATCTCCTGACAACGGTTTCCTGCCAGACCATTTACAGGGACACCCCATAGCATAATGGTCGATTATGGTTTGGTGTTGGGTTCCTTCTCTGCATGGGTCTCGATGCCACTGACGCCATCAATCTTGAGAATTGTTCTCTTTTTAACTTATATGTAGCAGGAAAATGGCCCACCACCATATAAAATATTTACAAATGTCTTCACATAGTGGATCTGCACCACCTTAGACCAAAATCAGTTTCTCTTTTTTAAACAAAATTACATAAAACATTCCCAATGACATTTTGGCATTTCTTTACATTTTTCCTTAGACCATTAAATGCCACAAGTCATTGTGAGATGTGCTTGAGTGTGGGTTGAGTAATTGCATTGTGGGAAAACTAATATGCATATATAATGTATATCAAAAGAAAAAAGATGTATTACAGATAATTGTAGAATTCATGTGTGATCATAATAGAGGCACAATAGAGGCATCAAGTCACTCACATGTCACTATACTAGGGATATGAATATAAAAGGGTACAAAAAATATTAATGAAAATATGGATACCTACAATATCTAGTGAAAGTAAGATTTTCTTAAATTGGGAAGGTGTATTGGATTCGTATTGGGAGGGGGTTAAATAAAATGATTTTTAGAGGTACTTTCTAATATGTAGTCAAATTAAGGGAATTGTTTAATATGCCACGAACGCATGTTCTATGTCAGAGGTTCATTGAGTGAAGCTCCCATGGTTGCACATCGTGTTGATCAAATAATTGTTCCATCTGTAGTATCCATGTTACGAGATTCTTTCCATAAAAATTCCTCATATTGATTTTTGGAATACTGCTGGTATTCAACCCAAAGTTAGGGTCTCTAAAATCATGATTCACATTTCTTTTATTCTCATCATGAGTTTCATGGAATACCTCGTCACCACTAGGAAGCCTTTATTATAACAACATTGTCAAACCTTCCTTCCAACCTTCCATGTCTACCTTTATGTTTTCTTTTAAACCTTCCATGCCCCTTTTAAGTTTACTTTATGTTTGATTTGATGCCATTCATCATCGCTTCCAGTTTATTTTTGGTTTATCTTTGTGAGAGCGAAATTTGTTGCGCTTGGTCCTGTAATTTTGATATATCATGTTGCATTTCTTTCTCTTCATCATGTGTTATAATAGAGTTTTCTTAGGGCTTAATGGATTTAATTTTTTTTCTTTGGGAAGAATTTTGGAACCAATTAATGATATATATGCTTCATTAACCCCTTTGAATCACTTCAAACCAATTTTTCAAATAAAATTTATACAAATTTAAAAATGCACACATTTTAAGAGCTTGAAACAATGTAACCTATCAAATGAGAATTGTAAACTCAAAACAAGAACTCTAGCCAAAATACCCAAAAAAAACATGAACAAACAGTCCAAAAACGAAAAGTCTTGATGTTTGAATATTTTTTCTCGGTAAATTTTCAACATTTTTTTAAAATAATAGTAAAAGCCAATAAAACCCAATTTGTTTTGTGCAAAAGACACCCTAAAATGAAAAATATTGATGCTAGAATACCATTTTTTTGGGGTAAATTTTCGACATGTTTAAAAAATTACAATAAAAGCCAATAAAAGGAATTTTATTGTTTGGTGTAGTATTTTCCGGATTATCCACAATATTATATTCATCATGTCGACGTTTTGAACCCAAAGGGGATCCATCATCAGGACCACAAAAAATGGTTTTGAGAGAAGAATCCTCCGACTATTGTATATATAAACCTAATTAATCCTAACTAGTGAAAGCTGACTTTAGCTTACATATATTAGTTTAAACTTTATTTTAATTTTTTTTGTTTTAATTATTTATTTTAATATTTAATTAAATTATTTATTATTAGTTTAGTTAATTAATAAATTAATTTGATTCATTAATTAATTAGCCTAATATTAATTAATATTAATTTAGTTCAACTTATAATTAATTTTAATTAATTTAATTAATTAATTAAAATTAAATTATAATTTGTTATGATGATTCTATATCTCTTTTTCCTTTTATATGTTAATTTTATTTTTTAATTAATTAGGTCCTAAGTATCTAATTTATAAACAAGAAACCTATCTAATTATTTAGTTAATAAATTAATAAATAAATTTAATTGATTTATATTTTTACCTAATGTTACTATAATTTTTGGTCATATAAATTTATTTTGTTATTTTTTGGTTATTATTAATTAATTTTAATTATTAATTTATTAATTAATTAATTAATTTTATTTTATTATTTTATTTTATTGGGGAGAGACGAGTGATACTAAGCTACAAAGGATTTGGAGGGGTTTATTTGTCTAATAAAGGGAAGCCAATTTCCACTAATTTCGCTCCCATTGTCCCTCTTGAGGTTTTGAGGAAATTTCATGATTTCGATGGCCTTTCTCATTTTCCCCTTTTGATAATGATCCTCTCTTGCAATGATTTTGGTGTCTTCTAAACATACATTATGTCTGGTTTATGATGTCTAGTTTTGGATGAGTGTTCTGCAAGGGCTGATGTACATGATCTCCCATTCTTAATATTAGCCCCATGCTCCTTAAGTCTTGTTTTCAGAGATTGTCCTCTTTATTTGATATAACTCTTGCCACATGAGCAATCAATCTTGTACACACCCTTGAGTTGTTGATGATCTATGCTATCCTTGACTCATCTCATCATTTGCCTAATTGTTCTACATGTTGTAAACTGAGTGTTTATGTCCGTCTTTAAAATTTTTGCAATTTTATCTGTAATCGCTAAAATGAATGGGAGGTAAACCTTCCCACAATTTTTTTTTTCCTGAGGATCCCTAGAGAGGACCTTATCCTGAGCTCTTCTTATAGCTTTCTTAATACTAAATTCCTTGTATCCTATGTTTTTGAAAACAGAGGTTGTTGATGTCCTTCTTTTTTAAAATTTTTGCAATTTTATCTGTAATCCCCTAAATGAATGGGAGGTAAACCTTCACACAATTTTTTTTTCCCCTGAGGATCCCTAGAGAGGACCTTATCCTGAGTTCTTCTTATAGCTTTCTTAATACTAAATTCCTTGTATCCTATGTTTTAGAAAAAATAGGTTAAGTGTTTAATTTCTTCATCTAGGTGATGAGTGTCATAAATTCTAAGGGCTCTAACATCCAGAGTGGTTAAGACGCCAAATTTCTGTGATGGATGATGGTATGAGTCAGCATTAGATTAAAAATCATAAATCAATTAAATTAACTAATCAATTAAATTAATTAATTTATTAATTAAATAATTAGATATGTTCCTTGTTTATAAATTAGATACTTAGGACCTAATTAATTAAAAAATAAAAGTAGCAAATAAAAGGAAAAAGAGATATAGAATCATCATAACAAATTATAAATTAATTTAATTAATCAATCAATCAATATAAAAAGTTTAAACCAATTATAATTAATTAAATAAAATAATTACAATAATTAAATAAAATTATTATAAGTTGATTAATTAATTAATTAATTAGACTAATTAATTAATTAATTAATCAAATCAAATTAATTAATTAATTTAAACTAATTAATAATTAATTTAATTAAAATAAATTAAAATAAAGTTTAAACTAATATATGTAGGCTAAAGTAGGCTTTCACTATTTAGGATTAATTAGGTTTATATATACACTAGTCGAAGGATTCTTCTCTCAAAACCATTTTTTGTGGTCCTGATGATGGATCCCCTTTTGGGTTCGAAACATTGACATGATGAATATGATACTGTGGATAATCCAGAAAATACTACACCAAATAACAACCACACAAGCTTAAAGTCTAAAATCTTATTTTTGTTGCAAAAAACGCTTTGAAAACAAAAAGTGTTGATGCTGGATTATTTTTTTGGGTAAGTTTTCAACATTTTTTAACAATGGTGTCAAGGATAAAATATCATAACTTCGAAAAACCTTGAAATTCCAATGATTTTTTGACATGACACAAAAGATAATGTATCATGTCTTTGGAAAGCCTTAAAATTCCAACAATTTTCAGAGATGGTGTTAAAGATAAAATATTTATATCTGTTTCCAATTATAACATTAAAGATAAAATATCATGACACAGAAAAACCTTAAAATTTTGACAAATTTTCAACCATGGAATTAATATCGAAGACCGTGACTACAAAAAACCTTAAGGTTTCAACAAGTTTCAACCATGACATTATGAAAAAATTATATGACAAAAAACTTTAAAAATGAACACATGAATGAAAGAGTCATTTTTTTTTGCTAAGTATGTTTAATCTATTAAAAAAGGAAAAAGCTATTTACAGACAGAGCGCTTGCTGTAAGAGAGGACAGCCAAGCTTAGCATGCCAAAACACTGGTTCTGAGACTGCCCCAATAGAGGGGAAACCAGTTTGAAGGGTTCAAAAATACCATAAGACACATAGACCATTGTTTTCCAAACAGTACAAATAGGTCAGCAAAAACCGGCTGAACATCTAGCTGGATGTGCCTACATGGACAAAATAGAAAATGAACCAGAGCCTAAAAGAACTGCCACCTGGCATTGGGCACAACAAGCTTTGTGGCCGGCTCTTCCTCTTTCGTGCAGCCCCAATCTTCACAGTTGTCCAACGGATTTGGCTCACCATCTCCTTCCTCCCGCCGCGTGTCCTCCTCGTTCTGCGCTTGCGTCTCCTTGCCTAGCGAGGCCTGTTGAGGCTTTGGATCCTCGCCCCTGTTCTACATTGCTTCCTTCCCCTTCCACCCATGCTGCCCTTCAAGCTCAGTTTCCATGGCAGAGCGTGGGTTCTGATGGGCGCCTGGTTGACTAGGCTCCACCCTGAAAGTAGCACTTCCCGTGGAGAGGCCCTGATTGCTCTGAGCTGCTTCCTCTGTAAATAGGATGGAGATGGTGGTCGTAATGACAGGCTGGTTTAGCGTGCTCCTGAAGTGGAAGAGCGTGGTGTGGGGGGACGGATTTCTTGGCAGGGAGAAGGGAGCCGAACGAAGACGCCCACGCCCACTCCTCGTATTGGGATAGTGGGGGTTGTCAGCTGTGGAGGAGGGAGAGCTCGAGGAGCTTCGCCTCTTGGCTTGCTGACGAGAGCTTCCCCCTCGCGTGCCTCCCCTTCTGCTGATAAGCCACTGCCTTAACATGACGGAGCAGATGAAAGAGCGAGTGCATAGAAGAAAATAGAGGAGAGCTTGAGCTTGCGGAGGGCGCGTCTCAGCACCACGGCGGAGCTCGAACCTCTCCCATATCCCACCTCCTCCCGACCAGCAATTATTGTGAAGCCTTTTGTGAATGCCATAGGTATCTCAGATTTTAACAAAATTCTCCGCGTTTCGGCTTTCCTCTGCCATAACTGCTGCATTCAATGCAGCCAAAGGTTGACTAGCCTCAAAGCATGTGGAGGCGATGGTCCTGACCTCTGCTTGCCTGTACCAGCCTATTTCCCATTGCGTGAGGCCATGTGATGGCTCTTGCAACTGAATTAAACGAGTCTTGCCACAGGCCATGTGATTTGGAGTTGGCAGGTGTCAGTCGACCCTGCTCCACTCCTGTCCCATCCGCCTATAGCCCTGGTGAAACACCTGCATCCGAGGAGTTTGCTTCCTTTTGGAGCAAAGTGATACATTCCTGTTTTTGTTCATGATTCTGGAGGATATTAAGGCTCCCTGCAAGGAGTGGGTGCTTGTAATCAACTCCCATATTGGCAAGGAGGTCCGCCACCTTGTTGCTTTCCCTTCTGACATGTTTGAAGATGATAGCCCTGTTGTTGTTGAGGGTGTTTTCTATGGCCTCCAACCTTGCCTCAAGTCTCCAACTAGTGGAAATCTTATGTGCATGAGCTCCATTGAGCAGTTGTGTAGCCATGTTGATGAGGAGTTGGGAGTCTCCTTCAATCTCCAAAGGCTGGAAGTTATGGTTTTGAGCTAGGAGTATTCCTTTCCAGAGACCCTCTAGCTCAGCTGAGTTATTTGTATCCCACCCTATATTGCCGAGGTATATTATAAGAGGAGAGCCCTTGTAGTCCCTGAAGATGCCACCAAATCCTGCTTTCCATGGGTTCCCCTTAGAAGCTCCGTCAAAGTTAAGTTTGTATCTTTGCTTTGGTGGGGGCTACCATTGATGCGTGCGATCGTTTGTTTTTCCTTTGGAATTGCCTTCTGTGCTTCCCTGGGGAAGATGGAGGTTCCAGTTGTCCCATATTGTTTGTTCAGTAGCCTGTGTGGGAAAGTCCTCTGGAAGCCAAGTTTTGAGAGCCAAATTTTCTTTCAGATTCGTGACTAGCTTGTCCCAAATAATTTCTGATGGAGTGCACTGGTTTTTAAAGATACACTTGTTCCTTTCTTTCCAGACTTTCCAGGTGAGGAGGCCCGGAATAATTCTCCAGAGGTAATTTAGGACAACGCTTTTATAGGGACTTTGGTGCTAGAGGCGAATGGAATTAATGATGTCTTCAGATGGTCGACAATTTCTTTGACATCTGAAGCTAGATTTCTCCCATAGCTGGTTGACTAGGGAGTAGTAGTCCAAAAGATGTTGTATAGTTTCCTCTTGCGAGCGGCAATTGGGGCACATGGAGGGCCCCTGTATTTTCCTTTTTCTTAAATTGTCCCAGGTTAGGATTTTCTGATGCCCGGTGAGCCATAAGAATGTCGAGACTTTCGGCCAAATTCCAGGTGTCCAGATCCATCCCCAGATGGGATCCTGTGGCGTATCATCTTGGCATTTGATTTTGTAGGCTTCTTTTGTGGTGAAGGATCCTCGCGGGGTGTAGCCCCATCTAAGTAAGTCCTCACCTTCATTGTTTCTGATTTTTCATTTTTGGAGCTCTGTTTCCAAGTTTTCTCTTGTCGGGGTATCGATGTTTCTTATCATTTCTTCCGAGCGCTTCCATTGCCTATATCCTTGATTGATCTCCTGTGACCATTGCTTATGTACCTTCTCCTTTTGCTATTCCTCCCAATCATTGCTGGGCTAAATATTGAGAACACTATCAAGTCTAGGAAGTTGATTCCAAGCGTCTGTCCAGAAACGAGCTCTCTTACCACCTCTAATTTCCCAAAAGTTGTGTTGTTGGATGAGGGGGGAGTGTTGACTGGCTGCATTCCACATCAACGATCCTTTCTCCACAGGGGTGAATCTGATCAGCTCCTCCATCGGTCTGTGGTTAGCATATTTGGCTCTCCAGATGATGCCCCAAGGCTTATTTGGTGCTGTGAGCCATTGCCACCAGATTCTCGCTCCCATTATTTCATTGCTTTGGCTTGGATCCCTTAAGCCTAGCCCGCCCTTCGCCTTGGGTTTGCATGTAGTATTCCAATTGACAAGGGCCCATTTACGATTAGTTCCATGAGATCCCCATAGGAAATTGCACTATATGTCTCTAATTATTTTGAGATCCCATTTTGGTGCTCCCAAGATTGAAAAGAGATAGAGGGGCATTGCTTGAAGCACTTCTTTGATAAGAATTACCCTACTTGCTATGTTCAGAGCTCTAAAATTCCATGAGGAAAGGCGAGATTCTAGCTTCTCAAGGAGTTTATGCCAAGAGGCATTCTTGATGGCTGAATCAATGAGAGGGTCACCCAGGTAGTTGGAGGGAAGGGTCGCAATGGGAAATCCCAGGATGTGGGCTATGGCTCGTTGAATGATGGGAGGCGTGTGGAAGAAAAAGATCTACGATTTGGCTTTGTTGATACTGGTGCCCGAGGCTTCAGAGAAGTCCTTCAAGAGGGTCTTAAAGATGGAATCTTCTTGAGCTGATGGGTATCCAAAGAGCATATTGTCATCCACAAATTGCTAATGGATGGTGGCAGGGGTATTGTGAATGAATATTCCTTTCAGCATCTAAGAATGAAGGGCATGCTTGATGAGTCTACCCAACCCTTCTGCCATTAAAACAAAAAGGAAGGGAGACAGAGGATCCCCTTATCTGATTCCTCTGGAGGGGTTGAAAGGTCGAGAGAGGATACCATTGATGAGGATGGAAAAGAAAGTAGAGGAAATTAAGCTGTGAACCCACCTCACCCACATAGGAGAGAAACCAAAGGCATTTAACATTTTTTGGATATAGGTCCAACTTAATTTGTCAAAAGCTTTGGATAGATCAATCTTGAGAATCATACGTGCCTGATTGGAGATCTTAAGGGAGTGTATCATTTCATGAGTGAGGATGATGCCATCCAATATTTGTCTGCCCTCAACATACCCAGATTGTTCCGGCGATATGAGTAGGGGTAGCAGAGGCTTCAACCTGTTTGCAATAACCTTAGAGATGACTTTGTAGATGACGTTGCAGAGTGCAATTAGGCGATATTTTTCCAGAGTGGTAGCGCCCTCTTCTTAGGTGATGAGAGCGATGAAGGTTGAGTTGAGCACCGGTAGCAACCAATGAAGATATCGAGATTCCTCAACTACTTTCCATACTTCTTCTTTAATGAGCTCCCAGAATGAGTGGAAGAAGGTGGTAGAGAAGCTGTCCGGCCCTGGTGCTTTGCCCTCCTTGAGCTGTTTCATGGCTAAGTCAACCTCCTCTGGCTGGACAGGTCGGAGAAGGAGTTGGTTGTGGTCCTCTGTGATGACTTTTGGGACATGTTGAGTAATATTTTCTATAGCTCTGCTTCTGTCGATTTGAGGTTCTTGTAGAATATCCTGGAAGTAGTTGATTAATTCCTGTTCTATCTCAGTGTGATCCTCCACTCTTTCCCCTCCTTGCTTTTGGAGAAAGGAGAGAGTATTGTGCATTCTCCTTTGTATCGTAGTCCTATGGAAGAATTTGGTATTTCTCTCGCCTTCTTTCAGCCATCTGATTCTAGATTTTTGCTTCCATAAGATTTCTTCCTGCTTGTTTCTCTCCTCCAAATGATTTTGTATGTCTTTCTCCCTTTCCATGGTTTCTTCTCTATACCCCTCTGTTATTATCTGCTACTGGAGCGCCCTCATTTCCATGTTGAGGTTTTGTTGAGCCTGAAAGATATTACCTAAAGTTTCTTTATTCCAAATTTTTATTTGAGCTTTCAAATGCTTGAGTTTCTATTGGAATTGAAACATTCTTAACCTTTCCGGGGCAATGAAGTTGTTCCAAGAGTTATTGATGAAGTCTTTGAAAGCGGGATGGGATAACCAGCATGCCTCAAATCTGAATGGACGCCTGGTAGATTTACCTGGTCGCTGCCACTGAAGTGCTATGGGCCAGTGATCTGAGCCGGAATGAGGGAGGATGAGTGCTAAAAGATCACCCCCTAAATGAATGACGCTATCCGAGATGAGGAACCTGTCGAGCTTCGATGCTATTTGATGCCTCCCAGTCCTGCGATTGCTCCAGGTGTGAATGCCATTGGGCGTTTGCATATCGATGAGCGAGTTGTTGTGGATAAAATATTTGAAGTGATTCGTGTCCTGATCCAGTTTGGCTCGTCCACCTCTCTTTTCCTCTAGATTAGTGATCATGTTGAAATCTCCGCCTATGAGCCAGAGAGAATACTCTCTGTTGGAATTGATATTTGCTATGGTGTTTAAAAGAGCAATTTTATTGGGTGTGTCCTGTGGGAAGTAGACATTGGTCATATGTCCATGGATGTTGGTCCCGATAATATGAAATGTTGCCTGGATGAGATTGTGGGAAGCATGGAGATTTGACAACGATATTTTTTGGGTATTCCATGCAATCGCTAAGCCTCCAGAGGCTCCTGATGCATCCACTGCCACTCTATTGCATCCTGGCCAAACTTTTGTGAGGATGCCTCCCAGGGTATTGCTGTTGCATTTTGTTTTCTGCAAGAAAAAGATCTGGGGTTTTTACTGCCTTATCATGCTTCTGATCATTCTAAGTTTCCCAGGGCTATTGAGCCCTCTTACATTCCATGAGATGAGCTTCATTGATCACTGTGTGGTGTGGGCCGATAGTACTTTGTCAATTTAGCATATCGGCCTGAGTTGACCAAGATTTTACCTACTGCTATAGTTTGTTGGAGATCGGTTTTTCGCCCTCTCTTTTTGGAATCCTTTTTTAGTAGATTGCCATCCCATTGACTTCCCGGTTGTATGCCTAATTGTTGTTGCTGATATGCTCTGGAAAGGATTGTTTCTAGAGTACTGAGCTGGTGCTCTTGAATTTTGTCATACTCCTTTTTTCTGCAAGCTTGCTCCAATCCAAAGATGTCTAGCCCTTTCAGATCTATGCTCTCTGGTTCTTCCTCCAAATGCTACACTTGGTTGTTTTCCTCTGTGATAAGCGCTAGTTGCCAGGCTTGATATTGCAGGTCATTCGTCTCCATGGCTTTGGAGGTTCCCTCGAGGTGTTCTGCGTTTTCTTTGTGGGTTTCACTTGATTTAGAAGTGGTT